>APFE030036626.1:0-70733 GCA_000404065.3 Pinus taeda
AATGGCCAAGGAATTACTCAACCATTGGAGGTTTATATGAAGGCCTTGATTTGCAGGATTGGGGTACCTTGAAGGAGAATTTTTAAAGATAGCAGAAGCAAAGGGTTTCTCAAAAAAAAAATCCAAGCCATTTCTAAAACCATCGAGGAAAGAGGATGCTGAGAGCACACCACAAACTTCCTGTGATAATGAACATTGCAAAAGAAGAGCCAAGGCACATTCTTATTTCTAGGCTTACACCAGAGACAACCAATCACAGTATAGAAGGTCTTGATATTTTAATGTTCCTTTTGATTACAAGTAGATTGATAATGATGAGCAAAACTTATGGCATAGAAAAACATGTACATTTTTTGGTTTGCATAATCATGTTGTTTCCAATTGTTGGAAAAAAATGGTAGCAAGGAAGAGGACAAGAGATGAAGAACCTTCTCCACATAAGGATAAGAAGAAGGTCAAGAAATTTAAGAGGAAGAAGAATTTTTATAGCCATTGCAATAAGGGTGGACACTAGAGAGCCAAATGTTGGGAGCTCCATCCAGAGTAGTGATGAAAGGAGGACTAGAAAGAACTTGTGAAGGAACCAGTGAATAAAGTTTTTCAATAAGAGCAGTAGCTATAGGAAGAAGACCTATTAACCTGGTTGGTTAAGAAATAAGGATTTATAAGTAGTTGAACTTGGCCTCATTTTCTAAATAACATGTTATGGTTGTTTGTAAAAGTGGTGAAATGTTTGCCATCACTTATGAATGCAACATGGTGATACCTTTGGCCTTTTAGTTGACAATTTTGGAAATGGATTTTGATGTAAACTTGACCATGAGTGTACTATAAACTCTTAGAAAGTATGGGGTTTGCTTGGGTCATGACTTGTCTTATAATGGAACATGTATTTTTGTAAAAGTGGTGAAGTGTTTGCCATCACTTATGAATGCAACATGGTGATACTTTTAGCCTTTTAGTTGACAATTTTGGAAATGGATTTTGATGTAAACTTGACCATGAGTGTACTATAAACTCTTAGAAAGTATGGGGTTTGCTTGGGTCATGATTTGTCTTATAATGGAACATGTATTAGTAGTTATGATTTTGCATATGAGGTGTTAGTTTCATCATTCTGAGTTCTGAAGTACAAAGGAGAAGGAAAGGGAAGGTGGCCTATTAGAGGCATCTATTGTACAGATCGATATTGCAAAAATGTTTATGATTTTTGAGGACCAAAAGCTCCTCATTGGGGAGGAATGATCCAGGTGGCTCTGGAGAGGCTAAAAAATCAAAGTCAATGGATTTGATCGAAACCATAAACATATCAAGGAGCTCATTATCCTGATTCCAACGATGTAGACGAAAATCAAATATGACATTGTATGCGCAATTTATTAGTAGTCAAAGTTTCAAGTCAAAAGAGCAAGACTTTTGTAGCCAGATAAATTTGGAGTCTCACTAAACTTGGTAGTCCAACTAAATCTGGCAGGTAGAATCCACTAAATTTGATGGTAGCTAACCGAGCAATAATTTGGCATTTAATGGAAACCAAAATTAGTTAAAATGTTGAATGTTTAATTTTTTCAGTAACCCCTAAAATTATGGCCATTATTTTTTATATGTTTTTATTTAAAAATAAAAATAAAAAATTATTAAAAAAGGGTAGGCCACCAACCCTGCTACCCGACTATTCGAATATATTATTATTATTATTATCCAATTTTAAGGTCACAACCAAGCCAAACACCAAGTTGGTGTATGAGACCCCCTTGTTTGTGGGACAAGGGGTTCACCTCCGCAAAGCGACCTCTAATTCTACGAAGGCATATATACTCTACCCCCCTCTAGTTTTGAACCTGTGACCTCTCAGGAGGAAACACATGTTGTCAACCATTACGCCCACTCAAGTTGTATATATATTAATGGGGGTGGGCCGCCATTGGTGGAACCGCCACCCAATGACCCACTATAATAAATAGTACATGAGGGTTGAAAAGAATCGAACCAACCCAGCCAGTTGGCCGACCTGTCAAATGGGTGACCCCATCACATAAATAAAGCACTAGAGAAAAAAATAAAACAACAAATGTGCTATACAGGGGAGGCCCTTGGACTTGACCCTAAGACCTCCACTGGCCCACTCAATCATCTAACCAACGACCCAACAACTTGCTATGTTAAATCCACTCACCATGGGCTTTAAAGAACTATAATTTTTACCATTTGACTAGCCATATGGATCTAGGCATAGAGGTTAAGACCAATGATGTAATGGAAACCTTATGCAGGCACGCAGACCAAGGAGGTGGAATCCTGATGTAGGGAATATGTGATGAATCTTTTAGATTCCTTAGGGGGCAAATTTTGACAGTGTCAAAAATATGTCAAGTTTATACTCATTTGAACTGAAATTTCGCCAAGAATTTGATGGTGCATATATTTTTCAGATTTCAACAACCCATTTTCCAGAGGTAGAATGTCAAGTAGTGGAACCATAATGTCGAGTAGTGGAACCTTGACACAAGAATTTGCAAGGAATCTTTTAGATTCCATGGAGGCCCATATTTGACAGTTTTAGAACAAGGTTAACTTTATACTCAAATTTCATAATTTTTAGCAAGGAACATAATGGTGCAACCTGTTTTGGCATTGGAGCAGTCGATTTCCAAGTCGTTGTTAGATTGGGAGGTATATTAATGCATTATTGTGTCATTGTATGTGAGAGGTCCATTTTTTTGCAACCTTGTGTGAGATAACCTTTTTATGCCACTTATGTGTGAAAGTCCATTTATGACACTTATGTGTGAAAATCCATTTATGCCACTTTTGTTAGAGATGATTCCTTTGTCATTCTGAAGGAGAACGACTTGTGAGTGAGAGTTATTTGAAGGGGAATGCCTCTTTGGACAGACATGTCACTCAAGAGAAAAGTTTCATCCTTATGTTGACAAATATTTTGCCATCTACTCATCATATTTTGTAGAGACTAATGAACCTGTCTCCCTAATCTTTACCCAAGGCCTGAAGACGTAGTCCACACTAGACAAACTCCATTATCATGTTTTGTGTTATGATTGCTTCATGGTTATTTGCTTCTTGTTTATGGTTGATGGATTGTTGAAGTATTGTTTAAAATATGCATTGCTCATGTTTCACATGCAAATATATTTGTCAGTAAAAGGTATTACAAAGGAAAATTTTTTGTTTATCACAAAAAAATTCCATACCAACATCTCCCATCTAAATAAGAATTTTCATAATATCTTGTTTCATTAAGCCTTGGACATGTAATGTTATGAATAAATTCTCTCAATAAAATGGGTGGTGACATAGATGGGAAATCTGCAAAATGTTAGGATTAAAAACAAAATGGATGTGTACATATGTGTCATAAAAATAATCAAATTCTACACCAAATCTATGACAAAATATATTACCATATATGCATATTCTCTCATACCAAAGATTACTTTTCTCAATATATATTTTCCAATTCAATTCCATGTACTCTTTCATGAATTTCTCATAAGTTTTTGTTTTTATATTAGAAAAAAAATAATATAAAGTAAAAAAATACTACAATAATTATTTTATATTTCTTTACTATCAATCTTCCAAATTTTTATTTTATCACCAATTTTCTTTTTGTAAGCTTCGGTAGACCTCTCAGTTTCCAGTTTTTAAATGTCCGTTATTCACCCCATATCCAATTTTCTTTTTGTAAGCTTCGGTAGGACCCTCTCAGTTTCGAGTTTTTACATGTCCGTTATTCACCCCATTTCCGGGAAGGTAGCAAGAATCGAACCCAAACTTCATTTCCTCGGTTAGTGCCACTTGAACTACCCCATGCGGACTTTTATCATCCAAATTTAAAATTTATACAAAAAAAAATATTTTATTTCAATAACTAAGATTTTAAAGTATTTCTTTCAACCTACTTGGTTTAAATCATTGTCAAGTCATATTTCTATCTTATAAGCTATTATCTATCTTCAAAATAGATTCCAATTTATAATGTTTATCTTAAAAAAGTTTCACATTAACTCTAAAATAATGTGTTTTTCTAAGAAATTTCAATTTAATATAAATAAATATGGTTATTAAAATGTTTATATTAAATAAATTTTATATATTTTATTGGGATTTTATTAGAAATTCAATTTAATATATAATAATAATGTAAATTAAAATGTTTATAATTTTAAATTTTATATTTCTGCATCAATTATTTTCTTGCAAAATTAGAAATATCGGTGAAATCTAAATAGTGATATTTTTTAATCCCCGTGGTGTATAATTTATACTTCCATAAAAATTATCTGATGGAGAGCGTAGCATTGCATGCCTTTGCAGACATTATTTTGGGTCGAAATCATCACATGGGCATATTTTAATTAAGGGTTAATTTGAAATCATTAACTCTATATGAATGTGTTTTTTCCAATTCAATATATAATAAATTTATAATAATAATATAAATATATATATTTTTTCTTAAAAAACGAAATATTAAATTACATACTTTTTATACTTTCTTTATGAGTGGTTTGAGACAAAACTAAAAGTATTGAACAAATTTAAATAGTGATGGAATAATTATAATTACAACTTTTTTATATTTCTTTATGAGTTGTTTGAGACAAAACTAAAAGTATTGAAAAAATTTAAATGGTGATATTTTTTTATGAGTGTATATTTTATTTTATTTCTTAAAAAAATTATATAAGTTGTTTTTAGTGAGATTTTTTGGATGTTTTGGAGGGTTTTTCTGGTCTAATTTCTCTAAAATCTGGGAGAAAATTATTGAAATCATAAGTTTCATGAGTAAACCCTAAGTAATAGAAGTGCCCTCAAATTTTTTCAAAGTGTTGAATCTATATATACAGTCAAAAACCAGTTTAAATAACACAAATCAAAATTTCACCTCAATTTTTTCCGTTGAGTTTTAGCACTGAAAAATCCAAAAATCACAATAAAAATAACTCCAAAATTATATAATAAAAAGTATAACATTGTACGACTTTATAAACGTTATTTTGAATCAAAATCATTATACGTGCATACAGTTATTATATTTGCATATTTTAATTAAGACTTAAACTTCTAGTTTGAGATAGAGATCATAGTTTTATATTTGAATTTATAAATGCTTTGTTAAAATTATCCAAGTTAATGTTAAGATATAAAATAAAGCAGTTATCATATTTTATATGATTTTATTAATTTTTTATATTCATTAAAGATTATATAATAATAGTATTTTATTTTTTTAATTAAATAGAGTATAAAGATTAATTATTTTTGGATTTTTATTTGAGAAATTAAATTAGAGATGAATAATTGGTTATTTACGAGAGTCGAAGACAAATAAGAGTGGTCACGTGTGAAAACTAGTTGAGAGTATAAAATTTTGGGATGAATCTGACAACTCGAATAACAAGATAAGTATTGTTATCGCATAAAAAGATGAAAGTTACTAGAAGTATAATTATAGAGGAAATTATGTAAACTAGAAAATGTAGTATCATAATAGAATTAACGAATTAAGACTTAAAAATAGGTAGATAGAAAAGTATCTCAATTAATAGGATGGTTGGAATGTTTGTTGGAGGGTGAATTTGATAAACTTAGGGGTGATTTCAACTTAAGTTATTATAACTTTTTTCCACATTAACTTTTTTCCACATTAAGAAGAATTTTTTTTACTTCATTATAATTTTTATAAAATGTTGTTTTTAGACTCTTGTATGTTAGCCAATACCATTTTATTGAGAGATTTATATGCCAATATAAAATAACCATGTGGAGATAATGATTTTTATATTCTCTGGTTCTACATGTATTCAAGGTCCATGTAGCCAGGTCATCCATCATGTTTGGGTTTAGATTACTTTTTCACCATTACTAAACTTCTTCATCTCTCACACAAATTTCACTCTAAATGTTTGGTGGCATGTGATAATGGTAGATACGAGCTAAAGATTTAGTGCTTCAATGCACCCTAAACCCACCTACATTCCCTTTTCCTCGTCTACCTCATCTAAAATGGGCTCTCTAGTGTTTCATCATAGGTGTAGTAAGAAACATAAGATCAAGAAAAAAATGAACCAATAATGAGTGATACAGAAAATTCCTACCAAGAACCAAATGAAGCCACCCAGTGACATGTCGTTTGAACCAAAGAATGAAATAGATAGCTCCTTCCCTAATTCCAAGGTAGGCAAGGGTAAAAGGAAGGCCCAAGTTTGATGATCCACCTCCAATTATACATAGAGAAATTATAGGATGAAAACATGGTAATCTACAGAAACATCCAAACAACATTTTCGAAAATGGGAATTGCAAGCTTCCAAGAAGCTTCACTAAGGTGAAATCCATGGTAGTTCTACAAACATCCTCCACACAAATGCAATTAATGTGATATGTTGTGTATTGGAGAGTGAGAGTTCCAATATAGGATATTAATGAATTACATGAGGGACACATTGGTAGCAGTAGTGCTTTGTATCTTGAGCTCATTGTGTAACAACCACTCGTACCCTTATTTTTGCACCTTGATTGGGGGGTATAAAAATGGTAGTTAGAAAACTTATACTTTCTATTATATTATGTGAACTTGGATCTTTCGCATTAAAAATCATAATTCTTCTATTTGAGTTTAACTACAAGAATAATCGTAAGCATGGTTACTAGTTTTATTAAACCAAAAATCATTAATATCCCAATGATTCTCTATTACATCGTGATTTAGTGGTTAAGATGATGCATCACGAAGTTGATGGCTCATGTTCAAGCCCTAACAATATGTAGTAGTAGAGAGGGTGATGCCAAGCAACAACTTTTAGAGTAGTGGGAATGGTCTCTCCAAAGTATGTCAAAGATCATCAACCTCTATAATTGTCTATAACTAAATTACAAGGCACTTGGCAAGTAGGATGTCAATCTATAATTAAGCATCCTATGCATGGCTGCTCCAAAATTATAAGATAGAATTGATGAAAATTGACAAGGAGATTAAGGTGAGGGAAAGAGACGGATTGCTTGTAAGAAAGATGTAAGAATATGAACATAAGATCTACAATGGTGACCCATTTGTTTGTTGAAAATAGCAACAAGAAATGGTAAAAATAGGATCCATAAATTCCAGTTTAATTTGTCCTTGAATTAAACTGAGAATTAAAATTGAATTTTATTCTCATATCAACTTGTAATAGTTAACTAGAGTGAGTTGACTTAGTTAACTTAGGAATTTCAAGTTATAAGCCTTTCTGAAGTCATGTATATGTTCTCCCTATATTATATGGGTCCATGATGAGTTAAGTATAAGCGGTAATTGGTTTTTTCAGTTTACTAAGTTAAGTCCAGTTAAATTAGTTCCAAACTGTTTGAGGAACTAATAGTGAGTTAACAGTCAGTTGATGCATTAGTGCACTCAACTAGTGCTACTCCAATTAACTGAATATTCCCTCATCAGAAACTCATGCATGTCAATTCTAAGAAAGACCCGGTTGAGACTATAGTGCAGGGACAATGTACTATTTGTTGTATAATTTTCTAAGTTGTAGAGATGGTGCATACAATCATGAGCTAAACCTAGAAGGGATTGTGTAGTTATGGATGAGGAATTTCCCTTTAAATACGGGCTAATTCTCTCAAGAATCGTGCAAAGAATTAAAAGCTTGGAGGCTTGGAAATTTGGCTAAGTATTGGCCAAAGGAAGTCATGAAGTGGAGGATAGGAAATACTTATGCAGGTTAAGCTCAAGGTTGAGCAGAGCATATGGTAGTCATCCGAATTCTTTGACCAATGGCACAAGGAAATAGGGAGCTTGGAGAGCATAGAAGAGGCCTGGATTTGGCTTGAGCTTGCTTGTGAGATGGGATATTGATTTTACTGAGTGTTGGGATTGTTCTTGTGAGAACAATCATTGTAATCTCATCTTGATTTTCCGAATAATACAATACAGATAGTGGGGTTTTGAGCTGTGGCTTTCCCTGGATATTTATTGTGTTATGTGCCAATGATGTTATTCCTCTTGTCAGTTATTGCTTTGCTCAATCTTTATGTGCTTCCATTGTAAAGAGTAGAAGTAGATTCTTGTCTCTTGTTTTAGTATATTATATGAGCTTGTGAATTTACAGGAAATTCTACATTCTTGTGGTATGGATTACATGAACCTTTTAATAGATCATTTTTTGATTAAATTGATGATTAGAGACTTTGACTGTAAAACCATATATCATGGGATGCATGATCTATGTGAATTGAAAATCCCAATGTGCTAGCAAGAAAAAAAAATTCTATTGTCATGTGGGTAAATGTTTAAAACCTGTGAATAAAAACTATTGTTATGGATGCAACAATATCTTATTGAGATAAAACAAATTGATTTATTTTTTACTATTCATAGAAAAGCTCACAAATATACATACTATTAATGACTAAGATCCCATATTCTAAAAGGAAAAAAATATAAACTAATAATGATAATGGGTCATGTTGAATTGTTACCTTTAAGTGAGAGATATTTAAAATCATGATTGAAAAATGTCGTTTATTTAGAATAATTAGTATGATTGAATTAAATATACATCCCATCAGTAAACCATATCCAATATTTTTACCCATGCCTTAAGATCCTTAACCTTAACATATTTAGGATAAGATAATTTCCTTATAACTACATGTTAATATTTATAAAGAAATTAGATATTAGAGCAAAGCATGTAAATATTTATAGTATCTACCTCATGGCGTGAGAAATATTACATATTTATAATAGTTTGTGACCTATAATTGCACAACTAATTTGAAAAAATGATAATAACTTAATAACTTGCTTTAACACTATCATTGGTTTAATCCATCTCAAAATGTACAACTAGAAAGTAATGGAGAAACTATTGGTGATGGTATACTATCGAGGATGACTCAAATGGACTTCCTCGCCTTATCAGATGAAAATATGGAAAGTATAACCTAAATACATAAATGGCATGTCAATGTTGAGAAGTCTAACATTATTACAATGCCCTCACTTAGTTAAAATCGGAATAACATTTATAATTTTCAAACCATGACCCATTTTAAATTGTGGAAGTGTGATTTGTTGTAAGAACTTTCGCATTGTTGTAAAATCTTAGGAGTCTAAGACAATTAAATGTTATTGGATTCCTTAGGATAAGAATTTTCCCAAGTATCTTGATCATATAGGAGAATTCTCTTTATTGGAAGTAATTTGAATTTCTTGGAAAACTATATTAAAGGAGTTGTTAGTAATAGAAAATTATCGAATACATTCACATAAAATATTTATGTACGATGCTATGCATTAAATATATTACTATTTTTTTAAATTGAAAACACTTAAAAAACAATTTTATGGTTGTTTAGTAGAGTATTTAGGAATAAAAAAAACTACTAATATTAAGAAAGTGGCGACGACATCTATTAGAAATATATATATGTGTGTGTTTAAGAAGGTTTTATAATGATCTTTTTTTTGAGGAGGAAGAAAATGGTGAGGAGAAACAATATTAGCATCCTCTACGTGAATTCTTTGATGAAGAAAATAGTGAGGAGAAATAATATTAACTATAGAAGAGATTCTAAAGTTGAGAGCTCAAATAACAGTGAGGATTTTAGAAATATAAAAGATTGTTTAAGAGAAATAAACAAGGGTGAAGATCCCACATATTTAGGAAATGAAACCATCTACTAAACATATCATTGAAGTAAATACTAGTTTTTGTAGTTCAATTAATCCCTAAATTTATGGTAAAATTAAAATTTCCCTCAATAAAAAAAAGGAAAAATGAGAATATAACATCTTTGAAATAACTAGGTAATGATTGTTGAAGAGAGAAATAATTCTCATATCATAGCTTCATGAAGCTTGAAAAGGCATGGAACCTACTAGTGTGTCCACAAGGGAAGTTGAGGAGTTGCTTAGGCAACTCAAAATATCATAGAAACAAGCTGCAAAAAATGAGAAATTAAATCTAGAGTCAAATGGGAAAGGGATTATGTTTGTTGTTAATTATAGTCAAGTAATCATTTTTACATGAAGAGTATTATATTCCAAAGATACAACATTTGAAAATATAATGCGGAAATTTAAAAAAAAATAGTTTTATCTTAAGAACAAACTTAAAGAAGTTGAGAGAAGAAAGTGTAAGAATGACACTATTAGTTTACTAGAAATTTGGATGAATGCATGAAGATGGGTTACACTTTTGGGCCAAAAATGGCGTTGAAATTTCAAAATTTAACTATTTTTTCGAATTGAAACCCTCAAAATTTATATAAGCATTGCAAATTTTGATTCGGAGTAAGAAGAAAATTTGTGGAGAATTATGTTGTTGTCGTAATGATATTTTTTGCAAAAAAAAATTAATGTCATGTAATTTATCAATTTTTCATTAAATGAAATGTGTGTCCTTGCAAATTTCCGCACATCAAGAGGTATGTGTGCGTTCATGTAACATAAGTTAGTCTAAAATGTGTAATTTTTAAAATAAAAAATGTTACCAATCAAATGAGAACTATTACCTCAAAATGAGAACTCTAGCAAAAAAAAACCCATAAAACATGAAAAAAACAAGGTTGAAAATGAAAAGCGTTGATGTTGGAATAACATTTTTTTTTTCGGGGTAAATTTTCAACATTTTTAAAAAGTAGCAGTAAAAACCATTTTTTTAAGTGCAAAAAACACCTTGAAAACGAAAAATGTTCACCCTGGAATAACGTCTTTTTTTTAGGGTAAATTTTCAACATTTTTAATAATGACGTTAAAGATAAAATATCGTGACTTTGAAAAACTTTAAAGTTCCAATGATTTTCAAGCATGAAATTAAAGATAAAATATCACGTCTTTGAAAATCTTTAAAATTCCAAAGATTTTTAGGCATGACATTAATTATAAAATATCACGTCTTTGAAAAAACTTCATATTCCAACAATTTTCAGTCATGGTGCTAAAGAAGAAATATTTATCACTGTTTTCAACCAGAGAATTAAAGATAAAATATCATGGCTTCGAAACAATATTTCAATCATAGAATTAAAACCAAAAATTATGATTACAAAAAAACCTTAAGTTTTCAAAATATTTCAAGCATGACATTATGGAAAAATTTTATGACTAAAAAACTTTAAAAGTGAACAACTGAATGAAATAGTCATTATACCAAGAGTGATTTCTTTTTTAAATTATAAATGTATAGCAATTTTAAAATCTTAGCCTAAGACAACTTGACACATTCCAACAAAAATTTAAAAATCAACCATCAAATTGGCATGCACTGCATGGGAACTCGACCGATTGTAATTAAAACTTAAATACCAACCATGAAATTGATACATTATGGGGGCAACTTGACTCATTATAACGAAAACTTTAAAATCAACTATCAATTTGCACATAATAGGACTAGGTTGTTAGTCGAGCATCGACACAGACCCTGCAACAAATAATAATAATAATAATAAACCAAAGAAAATAAAAAAGTCAAATATTGAAAGAAAAGTTTTAAAATATAATAACAAGTAATAAAACATAAAAATAAATAAAAACTTGACAAAACAATAATTAAATGAGAAAAGCACTAAAAATGTGAAAAAAAAACAAAAAACAAAATAATTTGTTAAAACTACAATTATTATATATCTAATAATAATATATATAAACACATAATTAAAAAAAAAATCAAAACATTTTTTTAAGTTAAAAAAAAAAAAAAACCAACATTAAAAATATATCAATTAATATATACTTTATATATATATATAACCATTTTTTTGTTAATGTTCGGCGAGGACTACATCTTTATATTCCACTATATCATTGTTTCAATCGTTGATTCCTCAAGGTTTGCCTTTAACAAAGCACCCAATCACCTTGACCCATGATTTTTTTTAATTTTGTGGTGTTAATTTTTGTTTTAGTTAGCTTTTTTTTTTTTTTTTTAAATCTAACTTTAAAAAAATGTTTTGATGTGTTTGTTTGTTAATTTTAATTTTTCTTACTTATGTCGGCTTTGAATTATGTGCTTTTAGCAAGTTGTTTGTTTTATTTATTTTTATTTGTTCTTTTTCTATATATATTTTTTTATTTTGTCTTTTTTTTGGGTCATTTTTTCAATTTTGTTTTATGTTTTATTACAAACATGAAAATCACCAATATTTAAAAAAAATTATTCACACTTAGTACATTAAAAAATTTAAAGTATAAAAGATAAATCCTCTAAACAAAAAGGGTTGATGTTGCAACAACACTTTCAAAATCAACATGAAAATCACTAACATTTAAAAAAAAATGTTTATACTTGATATATAAAAAAAATTAAAGCGTAAAAAATAATCCCTCTAAAAAAATCAGTTGATGTTGCATAACACTTTTCAAAATCAACATGAAAATCACTAACATTTAGAAGAAAAGTTCATACTTGATACATAAGAAAATCTGAAGTGTCAAAAATATGCTCCAAAAAAAATGATGTATTATAAATAACCACTTTTCAAAATCGGGTGGTTTTTTTGCTACCCTGAAAAATGGGTAATTGATAAAGTTCATGTTTGATATATATATATATATATATATATTATATTTATATATAATATATATATATTATAATATATCCACATAGACAAAGCTAAGTTATGCATATTATTTTTTTATTATTATGACAATTTATATTTTTATTATGCTTCAAAGTTGGCGAAGTGATATTTAAATTGCATTTTGTAGACACAAGTGTTCACATAAGATTTTTTCAACTATTTAAATAAATTGAAAAACCAAGAGTAACCTTTTGAAGAGGACTTGTAAACGAAGACAGTGGTATTTTATAAATTTTTTCGTTGTGTATATTTTATGTGATTGGTTTTTCATTAAGCTCTTTTGAAACTGTCCAAAAAAAATTCAAGCATTATGATTAAAATAAATTAGATGAAAAGTATCATATGGATTCAAAAATGTCAAACTCATATGCCATTGAATAGAGGATTCTTTCAAGAATCCAACATGATCGACTCCACCACTTAAGAACAAATTCTATCTTAAGTCCACTAGGCTACAAAATGCTGTTGCAAAAAAATTTGTAGAAGGGGAGCTAAAACTCTAGTTTTTAGTCTCTCAACAGCTTGACTGAGAGCTTAAAATTCTCTATCGAGAATTTAAGGTAAGAACTCAAATAAATCAATCGAGGGTTTAAGAAACCCTCAATCAAGCCCTTAATGTGGTAAAACAATGGCTCAATCTAGCGTTAAGGCACGATCTATCCTATAGCTCAATCTAGCTTCAAGGCTTGATCTAGCTTTAGGGCTTGATCGACCCTATAGCTCGATCAAGATTTAAGGCTTGATTCAACCACTTTTTAAATTCTACACCGAGGTTCTATTGGTAGGAAATTTCAAAAGCATGGCTCGATCGAGCTCCTTGATAACCTTAGGTTAAATAGAAGCTCGATGGAGGGTTTGTTTTAACTCTCGATCGAGTTATCTTTAAGCCCTCAAACAACTCGATCGAGGGCTTAAATATTTCTCAATCGAGAACTTAAAATGGCTTGATTAAGATGTTTTTTCACCCAAAATGAACCCTCGCTTTCCAAAAAGTGTATCCCAGCTTCATGCATAGACTCAGTAGAAATGAAAAGGCTATAGAGTATGCAAATTAAATGATATATTGTATACCACCTATCATCATTTATAAACTTTTTTATTTTGAGCTTAACCCAAAATATTTGTATTAATTTAAAATCATTGTGAAAAGGATACACTACATACAAGTTATTACATCTAATAGTGTTTCTCTAATAAACAAGGATCAAATATTTGTAATACTACTATCCTATACCATTTTCTTACAAATATGCTCCCTTTTTATAAGGGATGGTTTTTCAAAAAATCTCCATAGGTAAACATGCAAAAAATATCCTAAAAGAAACCCAAATTTGTAATCCATCAAAAGGTTGTATTTTACTAATTAAAAGGATACTCCTCCCTTGATTCATTTGAATTATTTAGCTTTTCATTTTCAATTACATCCATGAGGTCTTATATCTGAGGTTTTACGTCTTCCTTGATCCTCCTTTAAGTCAAATCCCTAATTGGCTTATGAGGTATTCCATCTCATCCACTAAGTTTAAAAATCTCTCTTGTTGTTCTAATAATAATTCCATGAACATTTTTATACTAGATGAAAACTGGTTAATCTTGGAGTTAAGGAGATTAATTTCCTATTGAATGTTACTTAAAATCATCTTGTAATTCCCTAAACGGCCAAAGGTAGTGATATTATTGACACCTTCTAATGAGATAGAGACTAGATGAAAAAGGCAGTATGCTAAGGTAAGCATAGCTTGAAAGGTGAGATGAAAGGACTACTTAAGTGGGGCATGAAATGTTACCTCTAATGCCATGAATCTAACAAAACCTTCACCACATAACACAGAGTACATATGTACCAGACAACTTTCCATAACAATAATAAAACTTAAGATACTAAAGCTCATTAAGTTAGGAAAAGGAGCTTGATTAGCAACATAGAGGCCTCTTACTAGTTGAAGAAATGACATAAAGGCCTCCTAACAATTACCACTAATCCAAGATAATGACCGTCTAATGAGAAGAAATAATAAAAGGCCAGAACATATGAGAACATACCACACCAACCTCTTCACAAGAATACCAAAATAGCTAAGGGTGACATAAGAGAAAGAAATGGCATGACATACCTACAAAAAATAACATGTTTATAATAAGCAGGGGGGATTTACGAAGCCAAATTACACAAATAAAACCCCCCACTTATTAAGGGTTAGGCTTACCTCGAACCTCCCAAATGTTCTAGTTATGCCATTCCCAACAAGAATAAATTTCCACCCAGTAAAAACACCTTACACATGAACACCACCAAGAAGAGATGATGTCTAACCAACATACAATTTCTTCACACAGAGAGCCACCAAAAGTATTTTCCCTATATATTTATAGAGTACCTCCTAAACTAGAATGACACAAAAACCACCCTTTAGGAAATTATGAAGAGATTTTCCTCATTCAAGAAGCATAATAATCATTGATTTCCTTCTCTTAAGGCTAAGTGCAACATTCATGCCCTATTAATCTCTATTTTTATGCTATTGAGGCATTAACATTCTCATCTAGCCTCCAATAGATTCAATTAGACAAGTGCGCCTTTTGAATTAATCCTTTGCGTTATCAATCCTCTTACCACCATAAATTATTATTATAGCTATCCCATCCTTTCCTCAAACTACTAGATATCTCTTCATACCTTCCCCTATCCTTCTCATGATCGAGTGTAATGGAATTAAATTGCCCTTACTATGAAGAAATTGGTCATATGACCTGTTTAAACCTAAGACTATTCCATTTAAAATGTGGTGTACGGAAGAATCACAACACCTCTAAGCGACCCTAAGGGAATTCCATGTATTAGTTCCTAAATGTGACACAAAAATCATGGCTAGGGATGTGTGGAATAGCCCTTATCCCTCTCCACACCAACTTGCCATTTTTTAAATTCATGCTATATTCATCACATGATTAGTTACCGAATTGTTTATTCGCAGAATATGGAAGCATCATTTTAAAATAATTTTACTATAGAGACTTAGGATTCTATAAAAGATGTTCCTAATCTCATGATTATTATTATTACTATATTGATATTAATATTGTTAATATTAATAATAATATTGATGATATGAATTTTAGTAATAGTGTTTCTTGAAATAAATAAACATTGTAACAATTTACAGTCAATTTCAACTTTCAGGATCAGTACAAACTTAGTCAACCTTGGCATTTCAACATCCATTATCTTACTAGACATGCAATATATTTAATATAAATTATATTAACAACATATTATGTTTTGAATATTTAACATTATTACTAATATTAATATCAATAACATTTTTGGTAATATTAGTAATATTAATATCAATATTAGTAATAAACAATCATCGTAATAATATTTTAATAAAATTATTTTAGTTTTATTTATATTAAAACTTTAATTACATTATCATTAAAAAAGTATAAAAATATTAATACATATTCATATTAATACTAATATGAATGATTATTATTATTATTATTATTTATGTAATCACTCTTTTATAACCATACATTTATATAGATTCTCAAATATTTATTTAATAATAACAGTAATAATTTTTTGGTATTATTAGCACTATTATACCAAATAATGCTATTTTAAAATTATATTATAATATTTCCAATCTTAATATTGATAATAGTAAATTAAAAATAATGTATTTTTAGTTTTAATACGATTTTAGAATACAATGCACTAAATTTTAACAATAATAATACTAAAAAATGATAACAAGAATAAAGTAACAAATTATTATTATTAGTAGTAATAATTTTATTTTTTCAATGAAATGGGTAATGATATTTATATTATTAAAAGTTGCAGATGGGCCCAAAACCATTACATTGATTTTCTGAGACAAAAAAAATGATCTTCAACATAGTAAACAAAATGCTTACTACCACTTTAGTTGGATAACCGATTTATACAGAAAATATGTCCACTGTAAATTTTGTAGAAGGAACCAGAAGGAAACAAAATTTGTAACCTAACATATTGACATAAGAGATTAAATGTTGACTAGAAACAAAAGGCCAAAAACTACCTCCAAGAACGAGGCATATAAATCAACACATACCATGAATAACTGCTTCAAACCCTTGGAGCATCACGTCCTCTTTCTCTCTACAGGAGCACCAAATCTAGAACCATCAATTGACAACCTTTCAAATGGAATGGTGGAGACCTTCAATGTAGCCACACAAGCATCGAGTGAACAAACATGCCCCCTCAACTAGTCCAATGAGTTCTCCATGTTAGCATCGTGGGTTAGCAACTTAGCCTCCAAAAAGAGATGGAATCAACACCTTTATCTCTTAACCATGTCTTCAAGTTTTTCAATTGAAGCAAACAATGTCTATGTTGCATCCAAACGTTTGTCAATCACTGTAGCTATGTTAAGATTCTCATGTGGATCATAATTACTTGCCATCCTAAGGAAATGGCTTGATTCCTTGCTACCAAACATAATGGAATTCACTCCACCAACTTCTAAAACCACATGAGGTAATTGTGAAAGTAGAGGGGTTAAGTCCCTGCTACCAAGCATAATGGAATTCACTCCATGAACTTCAAAAACTAGGTGAGGCAATTATGAAAGAAAAAGGGCCAATAAATTTGGTATATAATTGAATTCAGGACCCTGACATGAGCCAACTTGTAGCGAATAAACCAAAATTTCCACGATAAACTTGTCAGGATAGGAAAACAATGATAGGGGAACAATGTAGGACAAGAAAATTAACTCCATTTTCAAGAACATAGCATTGGACACTGCAACCGAGGAATTTAGCAATAACTTAAGACTAAAGCACAATAAATAGACATGACCTCCAAGAAGGGAAGATGTGGGAATGTGATGCCACTTATGCAACGATGTTTGACACCAGGAACAATCCATGTAAATACAAGGCCAAAAATGAGATGACCAACTAGAGCTTAGGTTGGATATGGGCCTAGGATTTCATTTTGAGTCGAATTTGATTTCTCCGCGAAAAACCCCTTGAATTCTTTGGATGGAGAGAGAGAAGGGAATATCTCTCCCAGTTGTCATGTTAAAACTTGGTATACCCAACATTATAAAGGAATTGGAGAGAGGTCCAACCAAATATTCAATTTAATGACGCCTTGATTCATCATGACACCTTTTTTTGGCAAGACCTTCAGCGACTGAGTTCAAGTGTCTATACACACGAAAGAAATCCACTTGTTTGAACTGAGAGGTTGAATCGATGATCCTTTGACTTAATGATGAGGATTCAAAGCTTATGATCTTCTTGCATTTGGTAAATTGACAGATAGCAAACATAGAATCATGAAAAATAATTATATTGAGAATTTTGAGTTCATTAGTAAGTTTCAGTGTTTCAATAAAGCTATGTCTTCTGCTTAATTGTTTGTTGATGTTCCAAAACCCCAAACAAATTAAAAGACATTTTTTCATTAAAACTTATAATGAACCCTTACTCTGCTTCCATTATTATTGATAAAAATTAAATATATAATCAATAATAACATTATTATATTAATATAATTTACTATTATTAAAAATGAGTATTAGTAGCATTAATTTAAAAAAAAGCATTATTTTGATTTAATAACAATCATATTATAAATTAATAATATATATTAGAGTTATTCAAAATAAATCGATTGACGACACTTTAATGAACAATCAAATAATTTGACTAAAACTTTAGCCAACAAAAAGAAATATATTGTTTTTCAAAACAAGTTTTTTAATAATATAAAATACAATAAAATAAAATATTATAATGAATTTATAGTATTCAGTTAGTTAGTTTTCATAATTTTTGTACTATATAATAATGATAATAAAAAATTAACTAAATATAAGAAATTAAAAAAAACACAATCATTAATATTATTAATTAAATTATTTACGATATATCATATTTCGGAAATTAATTTAAAATTAAACTTATAACCATTTATTGCATACTGTTTTTGTATAAAGTAAATCCGCAGCTATCCAATATTATAAAATGTGGATTTAAGAAAGAAAATAGATAATATCAATGAAATTATGAGATTACAATTATTAAAAAAATATAAAGAAATATGAATTATTTATTGACATCATTTTATTAATATTTTTTTTGGCTCATATTTTTGATAATGTATTATGATAATGGTGGTAGCATCAATCATATAATGGCATAAGAAGATTTTGTTGGAAAATAAAATTTTGGTTATTTCAAAATTTAAGATAAATTTAAAATTTTCCATTCAGCATCACTTTATTAACATACTTGTAGAATTTTTGATAATATATAATGATAATGACTAAAACATAAATCATATAATGGTATTAAGCTTTCTTAGAAAAAGAAAGATTTCATTACACCAAAATTCACCATAGAGCCAACTTTCCCTTTTATTCCACAGTTGGGAATATCTAGTTGTAATTTCTTCTATTTCTACAAGAGACATTGTCACCATTTCTAGAATGGTGTCTTCTCTATTTCCTAAATTTTTAATTGGACAACCATAAACTCTTATTTTTTGAAGTGTCTTCAAATCCATATAACTCTTTGGTAATATATGTAATTTTGTGCATATCATCATAGTAAATATTTGAAGTGAAGTCATTGCACCCTCCTCTATAACAGGCAACTCTTCTAATGCAGGTAGCCAAGCAAGTGAAAATATCTCTAACAAAGGAAATGCCCCTTTGTAACCGAATTCCTTTGGAAACTTCCTTAATTTAGGGCAATCAATGATCTCCAATCGTCTTAAACTCTTAAGTCTCTGTAAATGTGGAAGTTCCTCCAAAAAATGACAACCAGCAAATTTAAGATAACCTAAATATTCAAAACCAATAAATTTATCATCCATTTTAACCAAATGAAAGCATTCTACTAATGCTAACCTTTTCAGTTTCAACATATTACTTATGTCAGTGGGTAGATTTTCCATCTTTGTGACGGACAATGTGAGCGAGTTCATCTCAGTCATCCTCCCTAATATGCCATTATTAATTATCTCCCCATTATTTTGTAGCTGCAATCTTTGAAGACGTATTAAACTGGCCAAATTGTGAATAGAAGCCGATTTTTTCCATGTCTTATGCTTGCTCCAAAGAGCCTTACACCCATAAGTTTCCAAATGCTCCAAGGATGTAAGCCCTGAAATGCTCTGAGGTAGATATTGCAAATCTTGACATCCCTCCAGGCTTAGTTTCCTTAAAGATCTCAGTCTATGAAGGTTGGATGGTAATTCTTGGATGGCAGAATAGGAAAGATCAAGGATCTCCAGATTTACAAGATTGGTAAGAGATGCAGGTAATGTATGGATGGGCATCTGTCTTAAACCTAAATATAGTAATTGTTCCAAACACCCCATATTCTTTGGCAATGATTTCAATGACGTCCCACTTAAAATGCAAACCCTGAGGGAGGTCATGTTTCTAATCAGCCGTGTTGGGATCTTTGTTAAATATGGATTTCCACTGAGAAGCAATGTGCATATTTGTGTAGACGATGTGATTAGAGGAAAAGAAGTCAATCTGTTCTCGGTCAAAAAAAGCCGAGCGCGGCCCAAACACTCATTTTCATTCAGAGCTGTCAAACTCTTACCCACACGGCAGTAGCAATTTTCTTCTTCCTCTGTGATTCGGATTGCCATATCACGCAGGGAGTCGTGCACCCTGTAGCAGAGTACTTGCCCATCAAAGTCTCTCATCATCGGCTCAATTAAACAACGCTCTGCTAAAATGTTGAGATAACATCTTCCCATCTCGAATGGATCATAAGCGGGCTGATGCTCTTCTTCCAGCGCCTTCTTGGCAAGTAATCCTTCTCCTATCCATAGGTGAATCACCGACTGGGCATGAACGACTCTGTCTTCTATAGCCGTTGCGCCTAGACATAAAAAGCACAATTGCAAAATAGCATCCTCATAGCCGAGTGCATCATAACTCAATCTAAGACAATTGTAGAGACTATCCACTTTTGGTAGCTGCCTTCGGACAGCCCATTCCCACTGCTGTGGATGAGTACTCCCGGCCATTGCTGTCACGCCCTCAACCTCTATATATTTTTTTTTTGTCGTTGGGAGCGTGCGGCACTGCCGGGTAAGGGTTATAACTTACCTACAGACTACGCCTTACACAACGTTCGTTCCGCTAACGCTACACGAACATTACACTTATCCAATTCTCTTAAACCACACTTGTAATCTTATAACTGAACAGCAATCTTTTTAATTATAATTCTGTTTAATTATAAATCACCAAATGCATAAACTGTTCATCAACCGAGTTAATAACTGTTCACCAATATATATAACAGCGCACATTAGAATACATGAGAACGCATAGATATAATGGACGGGACATGCGCTTCTTTATGGTTTATTATACCCATTTTAATCCACGTATGTGTGTCCTTATATTATTTAATTCCTTCATAATATAAGTTTCGGTCATGGTTTATTTTCCATGTATAACACCATGCGTAATCTCCATTCATGTCTTCCACGTAATCCATTCATTCTCTTACTTCCACACGTTATCTCTCCATCCACATATTATCTCTCCACCCATATATTCTCTCTCCATATATGTATAATATATTTTATTCTCTATACGTATTCCATTATGGTGATGGCCCTCCACGTATTATTATCTTTCCACATATGTATGATATTCGGTCTTCCATTATGTCTTCATGGCTGTCCCGTATATCACCTTTTCACATACTCGTTCACGCCCATATTCATATGTGCGTTCAGCCCTATGTTATCGTGTGCGCTCATTACATATCGTTTGACACTTGGCCACGTCCCGGTCAATGTGTCTCCATATACATCTCGTCATCTCGTCGCACTGTTTGCTTGTTTGTTGGTGAAGTCGCGATCTGCCCGTCGTGCGACGCGCCTGAAACCTCAGGGCGTTACAATTGCCCTTCCGACCACTTTGACAGCAAGGGGAAGCCCTCCGCACTTATTACACACAGCCTTGGCTTTTCCTTCGTCGATGTTTACCGGCAGATTTCCATTATTATATGGAAAAGTATGATAAGCAAACAACCTCCAACTCTCATCTTCCAACAAGTCCTCCATTGTTATTGTGTATTTGTCTGCGACTCCTGTTTTTAATAGTGCAGTGCGATCCCTGGAACTGACAATGACTTTGGAGTTTGAGTGGCTCCTCACAGGGCATAGTACACCTAATCCCTCTAACAATTCTGCAGCATTCCATCCCCATACGTCATCTAAGAATAGCACAAAACCGGTACTCTGCTGCAGTGTGTGATTCAACCATAGCTTCACTTCTTCTTCATTCATATTTTCGCCCAAATTAACACTTTTTTGTGTGGCTATTTGGGTATGGAGTGCATTCCTAAGAGCTGTGAAAGAGGGACTTTGCGAAACAGTGAGCCAAAGTAATAAACCATCCTTAGAATTACTGCGTACCTTTTGGCTATTGAAGAGCGTCTTCAAAAGAAGAGTTTTTCCGGATCCACCCTTGCCAACAACGCCAATGCTCTTCGCCTCGGGTTCATCGATTACCAACTTTTCGAGAATTGAAAATGCTTTTTGCTGTCCCACTATAAGGGGTTCGTCTATCAATTTCATCATTGCAGACCTCGTTGGAGCCAGAACACCATGGTATGTACTTGCAAAAGTGCTTGAAGAAGTCAAGGCTACGATCTGCCCGAGTTCCTCTTGGAGCTTTTGAGTTTGACCCTCTAGTAGCTCTCGAATTTGGGCCAACGCTACCAGAGGGGACAATTCGATATGTTCATTGATCTCTGAAATCAAACCCCTGATCCTCCGGCTGGTTTGATAACGAGATATAATGTTACACATAGGTATTGTGGAAGTTTGCACCATTTTAGATGCCTGCTGGAGAAGGGCGTCCAACTCTTTAAGCCATCCGTTTACAGCTGAAGCCTTATCTCTTTCCTTCCTGTTTATTGCTGGCCGGTATTTTTGGATCTCCGTAACGATAGGCTTGATTTTCACTACCAGATCTTTCAGAGATGCCATCTCCTTCTGGCAGCGAACAGCAATGTTTATGTGATCAAGAATGTGCTGGATAGTTTTGTCAATACCAACCCCAATAAATCCAGAGACGAAACCTGGATCAGGCATGATATTTTCTATAATATGGTTTCCACACAGCAATATATGCAATTCCCTACAAAGACATAAACACTTTCAACCAAAATCTCAAGCTGACACTCTTTCCAGAACTACCAACACAAAAATATTGGGGCAGGAGGCCGCAGACCTAAATACAAGATATAGTAAATAGCGGCGCCCATGTGTATAATGTGAACAATTTTAATCACTATCGCTAGCTAACCAATGAATTAGTGCGCCCATGTTTATAATGTGAACCATTTTAATCACTATCGCCAGCTAACCAATGAATTGAATCTCCCACGGTCCAGGTCCACCTATACAACTGACCGACCATGAATTGAAATTTTGAATCTCCCACGGTCCACCTATACAACTGACCGACCAGCCTAACTAAGAATCGAATTATCCATTATTTCTCCTCCACCCTTAGTGAACAACCCTCAGCGAAAGCAAATGGCCGAAAGCGTTGTCCACCGACACTACAAATTAGCGTGGACGGATCAGATGGCGGAAAGATCAGATTGCGCGGCTTCGAGACGTACACCACGAGAATCAGATGCTTGCATTTCAAGACGTAAAGATTTAGATTGCGGCGCTTCCAGCCGTACCCCACGAGAATCAGATATCCTCCGCACTTAGAGATGTAAAGAAGTTGGATTCCCCCTGATCTCTCGAAAGTTGTATTTGATTTGACACGTTCTTACACCATAGTACTCATCAAAGGAGTTTTTCTTTAAATTCATTGAATTTTGCAAAAGTTTTTGCAGTTGAAACGTCGTTATCGCAACGGTGATTAAAGGATGGGATGGATTCAAGTGCCTGGTTTCACATTTTTCAAGCTAATGCATTTTTAAACTTTGACCGGGTATGCTTTTCTATTCCATGTTTTATTGCAGCATATGCATATTTTATGTTATAATTCATAGATATTATTGTAATATTCATTCCTGTTTTCTAGATACTTCTGTAATAATTTTTCATTTTTAAATATTTATTCAAAAATAAAATCTTTGAAAATAATTGATATTTTGTAAATACTATTTACAATAAGTTATTCCAATCATAATTTAAAATCTTTGCATAAAAGATGGATAAAAATAAGATGTAAATAAGTATATTTACTAGAAGTTATTTAGGTTTTTTTGAGCACTTACTTAGGAGTAAAACTATAAATATGTAGACTTACTAGTAGTTACTACCGACTAAAATTTATGCAAGTTTTATATTTCAACCAACAATTAATTTATCCTCTTTACATCTCAATTTATTAGTTCCCTTCAACACAAAACTATAGGATTAGATTTGTCTATTCATCACTATTAATTTAGTATTGATCAATATAAGTAATATTTTTTTATGCAATTTTTTCCTATCGTAATATCTAATTTGAATAGCGAAGTCAGAGTAATTGTGGCATTGGAATGATTGTTTGAGGGAGGCGGGAAGGCGATTTTCGAGCTAGGGTTACAGGTTAGCAGATTTGTTCTCCATGGAGGGATGCACAGGAGGGAGCTCCACTCCCTCCTACAAACAGGCAGTGACCAGCAGAGGTAAAAAATCGATAGAAGAAAATAGAGGTCCTTCAGATGCAAGGCAAAGAAACAGAGAAGAGGAGCAGGATGGCTCTAAATCGATGGAGAACAATAACACTACAGAAAGCAAGGAAGAGGACAAGGAACATGGGAAAAGACAAAGCACAAAAGGGACCATGCAAGCTCAAAACTACAATCGCGCCCAGAGTAGTTTTGACTAATCCGACTCTGTAGGCGCATAGGGACCACATGCAGACTTCTGCAATCATTTGTAAATTCATGGGCTTATGGCCAGCTGAAAAAGCTTTACAAAGGTGGATTAAATACCACTAGAAACCAAAAGGAAGCATAGAACTACATCTGGGGTCAAAGGGATTCTTTACTATTGTTTTTGCTAATATTGAGGACAAGGACATAGTGTTTGAAGGAGGGCCCTACTTTTACGCAACAGCAGGC
This sequence comes from Pinus taeda, assembly GCA_000404065.3. Taxonomy (NCBI): domain Eukaryota; kingdom Viridiplantae; phylum Streptophyta; class Pinopsida; order Pinales; family Pinaceae; genus Pinus; species Pinus taeda. Next base: position 24,733 of record APFE030036626.1, read on the forward strand.
CTGTATATGGGACCATGGGTTATGAATTTTGTCCTAGAACAAGAGACTTTTACCTTGGTACCAGTGTGGGTCAGACTCTACTCTCTACCTTTGGATTACTGGCAGGTGGAATCCCTATCTGCCATAGGAAACAAGCTATGACGTTTTGTTCAGGCCTCTGAGGCAACCAGAAGAGACAAATACACATCTTTTGCAAGAATATGTGTGGAAATGGATCATTCTGGAGCTTTGTCGGAGGAGGTAATCTTGGAAGTGTATGATGAAGAATGGGTGAAAACAGTGGATTATGAGCACATCCCATTCAGATGTCATAAATGCCATGAGCATGGGCACCTATTCAGAGACTGCCCTCTCAGTAAAATGGAAAACAAGAGCAAAGCAAACACCATGAAAGATTTTGAAAGCTTTCAGAAGGTGGTCCAAAAAGGAAAGGGAAGCAAAAGGGGATCAAAGCAACTTCAATCAGAAAAGCAACAAGCCAATCAAAATAGGTTTAAAGCCCTAGAAGAGGAGGATGTGATAATGGAAGCAGATCAGGTCAAGGGAGATAGTACAGTGGAGGAGGGGAATGAAGTAAATGATGAGCAAACCCAAAATAGCAATAAGCAGAAAGGAGAAATAATAAGTGACACAGAACTGGAGATGGACCAGGAATTGACCCAGAGTGAGATGGAAATGGAGGACAATGAACTACAGGAGATTCTTGACAAAGAGAATCTAGATCTAGAAGGATTCTTGAAACAAGGAACCAAGGAGGGAGTGGATTCGTTACCTCCAGAAGTACTAGTCCAACACTTCCGAAGTATTGCACAAGAAACCGGCTCAGACATAGATCAATACATCAGGATTATTTCAAGACATATACCTAAGCTGGTTTCCAGAGAAGAAAACTTCAACCTCAATAGAACAGTATCGAAAGAAGAGGTTAATAAGGTCCTTAAAGAAATGCAAAATGGTAAAGCACCAAGCCCAGATGGATTTAATGTGGATTTCTTTAAAGCTTGCTGGAACATAGTAAAGCAGGACATTCTGGATGTAGTGGAAGACTACAAGAGGGACAAAACTATTTTGAAGGCTCTTAACACCACCTTTATATCCCTCATCCCTAAACAGGATGTGGCTCAAACTCCTGACAGGTTTAGACCCATTGCCTTATGCAATGTGGTCTACAAGATTATATCAAAAGTTGTGGCCAATAGACTCAAACCTCTTCTTCCCACCTTGGTGTCGGTGGAACAGTCTGGGTATGTGGAAGGTAGATAAATCCTCGATAACATCATCCAAGCTCATGAGGTGGTGCATTCATTGACAGTCAACAGGAAAGTAGGAATGATCATGTAATTAGATATAGCAAAAGCTTATGATGAGCTGAATTGGTACTATATCAAAAAAGTTCTAACAGCTTTTGGGTTTGATCATAATTGGATCAGACGGGTGATGGCCCTAGTTACTTCTACCAGTTTTTCTATCCTTATCAATGGTTCTCCCTCGAAGACTTTTACTCCTTCCAGAGGCCTCCAGCAGGGAGATCCACTCTCTCCCTTTCTCTTCATACTCATGATGGAAGGATTGGGTCGAGCAATCAAGCATGTTAAATTAGTTGGGGAGGTCAAAGGTATCCAACTTTATGAAGATGGCCAGGCCTTAACTCATTAGCAATTTGTTGATGATACTATGCTGCAGGGTATCCCCACGATCAAAGAAGCTCTAGCTTATAGGTAAATCCTGAGAGACTTTGTTATGGCTTCAGGTATGGAAGTTAATCTCTCCAAATCTAAGATTTGTTTCTTTAATACTCACATTGCTCTTCAGAGAAATATTTCCAGAATTTTGGGCTTTCAAAGGGAGTCCCTCCTTCAAAATATTTGGGTGTTCCTCTCATAGCCAAGCCTTTACATAAGAGCATATGGGAGCCAGTGATTAACAAAATGCAAGACAAAATCAGAAAATGGACTATCAGATCTTTAAATTTGGCTGGTAGGTTAGTGTTAACCAAGGTGGTCCTACAATCAATCCCAGTCTTCATGCTATCTACTCTCCCAGCACCAAAAGGAGTCCTGCAGTAACTCAAAACCATTCAAAGAGATTTTCTTTGGGGTAAGGGGGAAGAATGAAAGAAATGGGCCTTGGTAGCATGGGAAAAAATTTGCAAACCTAAAATCTACGGTGGGCTTGGATTGGATGATCCTGAGATTCTTAGCAGGGTTTTAGGAGCTAAATTATGGTGGCGATGGGTTAAAGACCCAAAGGCTCAGTGGGCAAAGATCTGGAAAGAAAAATATGCCATCACTTGGCTAAACAACGATCTCATAAGGATGTCAGGACATAGAAAGGGCTCATACCTTTGGAATAAGGCCTGGGATAACAGGGACTTAGTCCAAGGAAACAACTTCTGGGAGATCAGAGATGGAAATCTAGCCCTATTCTGGGAGGATAGATGGCAACAAGAACCCATATTATTCAAAGATGATTGGCGGGATCTTAAGGTGGAGACAGAAACCAAAGGGTTAACTAAAGTAAAAGACTTTTGGAGTCAAACCAACAATAATGGTAAATGGAGAACCTAGGGAAACTTGGATTTTAGGGAGGACAACCCCCTAAAAGCTAAAGTAGAGACTCTTCAAAAAATGTTAGATCAAAGAAAGATCCTAAAGTCAGAGGGGCAAGATCAGCTAAGATGGGGCTACAAGAATGAGGGGGCCTTTAATCTTAAGGAAGCTAAACTCATTCTCCTCGACTTGAACACACAAGCCCTGGACAAGATATGGCTGGAACTAAGGAGACACCAAGGCTAGATGAAAATCAAACTTTTTATGTGGCTAGTTCAGCATAGGAAAATTCTAACCTGGGATAACATTAGGAAGAGGGGTATGCTGGGGCCTTCTAGAAGTCAGTTCTGTGAGGCTCAAGAGGAAACGATGGAACACCTTCTCAACAACTGCATTTTCACCTCCAGTTTGTGGGATTCTTTTGCCACCATTTTCCGCCAGACTGACAGAGACAAAGGAAATATCATCAAAACCCTAAACAATTGGAGAAGAAACTTTTTAGAGAATGAAGTTCTTGGATCAGCATGGGCCATCTTTCCAAGTTCATCATCTGGAATGTTTGGAAAGAGAGGAATAATAGAATCTTCAAGAATGAAAAAAGGCCACCCCAACTCATTTTTTAAGATGATCTTAAAACATCTCAAAGAAACAGTTGGCACCATTGTGAGAAATCTTCCTAAGAACCCTCCTTCTGCGGCTGATTTGAGAATTCTCTGTGATTTAGGTTGTAAGGATCTTACTCCTTAGGGACTAGAAAGGAAAGAAATCTCCACGGTGTTTGAGCAAGATTTTTGGCATCCTCCCCCCAAGGGATTTTTGAAATTCAACATTGATGGGGCTTCAAAAGGCAACCCGGGCACTGCTGGTTATGGAGATGTTTTAAGGGATGAGAAAGGAAATGTCCTCTGCATCTACCACAGTCATTTAGGGAAAGCAACCAATAACATGGCGGAATTGATGGCTATGGAACAATGCCTTGATCTCTTGAAACAGGAAAACCAACAAAATGTGATAGTGGAGGCTGATTCTGAGCTTATCATAAACTCGGTCAAAAGGATCAGCTGGGGTACCAAACCAAAAAAAGTTTCGAAGAATTGGAGGCTAATTCAGGGCTTTCAATGGATTCAGATTCACCTCCAAAGTCTTTGTACAGTCAGTTTTTAAAAATGTTCAAAGGTCAGCGAATAAAATGGTCGATCTTCTAGCCAATCAAGGTGTTATCAGCACACAAAACAGGATTGTGTTGAACTGGCAAGCGCTGCCTCCGAGCAGGATAAAAACGATCTGTCATGAGCAAGCAGAAGAAGATAGAATCGTGTTTCAAAGAAGAGCCTAGGATACGAATCCCAGGTGATTTGGACATTCCATTATGTAGCCAATCTGCTGGCTCTGATTCTAAGGGGTTGGGGAGTTTGGGGGGAGTCCCTTCTTCCCTTAGTTCTGGAAGAAAAATCACATTGGATGACAATCTCGACAGTCGAAATACCATAAGCTTTCCGTCCGGGTTCGGAATACTGGGTGGGGGACGGTTTTTTGGTGTTCGCTGGCCTCGCGGGTGGAAAACAGTTTTTCCTATTTCAAAGCGAACACATACAGAGCACAACACGTGGCGGGGGGGTTGGTTCACAAATGCCCTGCTCGCATGCTATTGATCGACTACTTTGGTCGATGCAATATGATTTTCGGTTGTTGGATCACTCGCAACAGATCGACGACTGGGAAAGATCATGCTAGTTGGTGGACGGGTTTGGTAAGAGTTGCGCTTCTCATTGTCGCGAAGTAGTCCTCTACCGTTGGATTGGGTATGTTGGTTCAACGATGAAGATTAAGGGTTCTGGTTGCTTGGTTGGCGGGAAAAGTCAAAGCCAGCTCAACTCTCACTTTTGACTTAAGTTTGGTTCTGCTTCAGGTTTCCTTTTTGTTCAGTCCTGTTTAGCTTTTTTGTTTTTAGAAGTTGGGTGTTATGCCTCTCTCTGTTGGGTTTTCAGGACCCTCCCTTGATCCACAACCCCTGGTGGATTGTTGTAATTTATGCATATTATTAATGAAATAGAAGGTCCTACTCTTGCTTAGCAAAAAAAAAATAAAATTTACTTGTGGCACTTATTTTCTTTAGAAATGTAAAATTTATTTGAGCGAAATAATTCCTTGGTTGGAAAGGCATCGACAAATAAATATGATGTGATTTTCGTCAAATACTCCTCTCTTAAACTTGATATAGATCACAAAAACCTCAATTCAACAAATAATTTCTTAATATTATATTATAAAATTTAATCTTATTAATTCAATAACAAAAAGTTATTAAGATAAGTGGTGAAAATGAATATTATTCATTTTAAAATGTAAAAAAATATAATAATATATTAAATTACGAATATAATAATTAATAATTATTGATTAATGAATATGTTTTTTATTAATTAAATAAAAAAAATTGACTCTATTAAATTAGTAATAAATAGTAAAGACAATGATTTTGCATTGCATTATTGATAACATTGAAACATTTTTTTATCAAACAAGTGGGATGAAGCCTATTTAGCCTCTAACAATATTTTTGTAGTTTGATATAATCACTTAACATAACCTTTGAATCCTCTTTACGATCTTCTCAGAAATAAAATATGTATATATTATTATGTACATTATTCATCATGCATAATTTAAAATTTTAAAATTATTTTTATATTTAAGGTTTTACTCAATTTTCCATTCTTTTTAAGCATTTACTTTTTTAATTCTTGATTTAAATACATGTACTTTTTTATTTTTAAAGTGAAATGGTTTTAGTTTGGGATTGAAAATTTTTAATTTTTGTTTTTAAGTTTATATTAATTTTTTTTTAGATATTTAGTTTTTAACTTATTGTATAAAAGTGAAATTATAAATTTGAAAATATTTTGTTTACATTAAAGCTACGTGAAAAGTCTATATTTTAAATAATCAATATTTGTTGTTACATTATATTAATATTTATTAAAAAAATGGTTAATTTTAAAAGTTATAATTGTGACAGTGTGATAGAGACGTCACAATATTTAACATTTTGATTTAATTAAAATAAAAACAAAATTAAATTAAATTAAAAATTAAATTTATAAAATAAATAAAATAAAAAATAAAATTTCAAGTTTATGGTTATTTCTCATTTGTATTTTTAAATAATGTGTTTATTTAAAAATTTAATAATTAAATTAATATAGATCTATTTTAATTTTGAATCTATGAAAGACTTAGATGGATTAAATTTCTTTTTGATCTAAAAAAGTTTGCACCTCACAAAAAAGATTTAATCGCTTAAAGTTATAGTTAACAAATTTGTTTCTACTATTTAATTGATTAAAAAAAAAATCCACTTATTCTTATATAATGTCCTTATAATTTACTCATAATTATTCTTTTTATCACTTCTAATTAATCCACATTTATCACTTTTAATTAAAATTGTCCTTAATAAACAATTTTACCGTGTATTCTTTTATGTGTTTTTTGATTTGATAATTATGACTATAGAAACTCCAACTTGAAGTGGTGAAAATAGTTCTTAACATTTAAACAACCTTAAATATCCATATTACCTCCAAATTGAGGTGGTGGAAATAGTTCTTAATATTTAAACAACCTTAAATATCCATGTTACCTCTAACTTGAGGTGGTGGTGTCTTTGTACATTGATATTAAAATGGGTTTCGAATTATGAAAGCATTGCCTGCTATTTATCTCAGTGATTCAAACTCATGATGTGTTACCATTTAACCTATATTTCGTATTGACGAATGAGTCCTCAATGAGTCCTCACATCATATGTGTACAAAGAACCCCTCTCCCTGATTCATGGCTTTAGTTATAGTAATAATATTTGCTTTCACATTGCTAATCTAAACCCAATCCCCATCATAAGCCACACATAGAGTTGATTTGTTGACGAATGAGTCCTCACACTATATGTGTACAAGAAGGAACCCCTCTGCGTGATTCATGGCTTCAGTTATAGTAATGATATTTGCTTTCACATTGCTATTCTAAACCCAATCCCCATCATAAGTCACATATATAGTTGGTTTGTGTGGGGTCCACTGACCTTGTGTCACACACCCCATTTTCGTTACTAAATATGTTTTTTCTATTTTTGGTTTTGTTGATTACGATGTTAATTCAGTACCAATGTAAGGGAATCTTTCAATACTTAACTAAGAATGGATCTTTCAATACTTAACTAAGAAATTGTGTTTGTACATTTTCTCATTTTGTTATTCCGTTAACTTAGAATGAAAGAGAGAAATTATCTCCATTATTAATATTAAGGGAAAGTTATAGCTTCACTTTCACAAGCGCATATATGAAATGTATTTGACCCTTGTCATAAGGTTACATGTTAGGTACACTTTGGTTTTGGATTGAATCACATAACTACCCACTTTTATGGACCATAATTCTTGCCCCTTGTATTGTAAATGATATTTTTATCTTTAATTCAATGTGAATTCGCAGGTTTGTAACAATAGTCCCTTTATATGAGAATTAATAACTTCAATTATTGAGTAATTGGTTTTGTTTTTTCCCCACTTAGGCAAAGGTAAATGTGCTAATATATATATATATATATGATAAGTATTCTTTTACCTATAGTTTTTCTTTTCATATTTTCCCAATTAGGCTAGATATTATGTTAGCCATGGATGTTTTAATGGCAAGTTCTATGTTAGTGATCTATTACACAAGACGACGACAACTAAAGTGTTTTAATTTACTCTTGAAATCTTTCTTGTTTGTCAAATCAATTTAATATCAATGGTGACCGCAGTGTTCATACATTATCCAATACACATACGGTCCCATACTTTGGTGCCACATCAGGGGACTCCATGTGAATACCATGTGGTGTGTTGTACTTTGGGTACTAATGGTCTAGATTGGGTTGATGAATCCAATGGTGCAAATGGTTAGGGTTTTGAAATGAATAACCCTATGCTCCCTTTGGTTCTCCTAATGTCATTTTCTCCCTTGCCCACTAGGGTTCAACACTGCCGAGTGTCATTGTAACTAATTCTTTGGTCCATTTGGCAGAGAAGTAACCTTCCACTTGTTGAATAGAGGTGTGCTCAAGTAATTCGCTCCCCACTTTTCATTCTTTGTTTCCTACATAAGACATGAGGATTTGGATAAGAAAAAAAACTTAAATGTTATTGTTCACATTTATCCTTCTAAAATTGAAAATAGGTTCGTAGACTGTCCTTCCCTAAGTTTTTTGCTTTTATGTTGGAGTCATTTATGGAGTATGATCGCGTCTGATTTGATAATATATGATTATGTATGCTCTCTGGTTTTGATTTTTTTAGTTTATATAGAACCCAGTTGGGTATAAGGGCTTGTATCAAGCATAGTAAATTTTGGAAAATGAACCCTATGTTGATTTTCTGAGTGTATAACTCACCATGGTAGCAAGAAATTTCCTTGCATTTTTCATTATTATTGTTTTTTTGCATCTAATGGTTCCTGAATCTCGAACCAGGAACTCTTTTCGTCATTTTAAATGATTTCGATTTTCTGGTCTAATAATTAACATAAATACTCCGATTCAAACGCTATACAATCTGTGACCATATGTATTTTGTTCCTTGACTTACTTGAACTTTAATTTGGCGGTTCTCTATCTAAAATAGAGTGGTTCTTATAAATTTGGGTATGACCCTAATCATTTTTAACCCTCTCCTTTCAACTACTCCAGGTCTCCCAGAGGCGATAAGGGTCATTTGAAGTTCAGGTAATGGGATCTCTCTTATTCTTTACTCCTATAATTATGTATTCTATTTCCTTTTAGGCCCTAACCATTTACACTTCCTGGATCATGGTAGGTATGAGAAATATAGCAGAGTAAAAAGTGTGGGGAAAAATTATTTTCTTTGGGGTTTTTCTTTCTCCTGGCATTGGAGTAATTCTTTTCTCAATTGTGCTAAATGTCCAGGTCGACAGTTTGAATCATGTTTATATTTTTTGCTTTGGTGTAATCCCTCACTGTTCCTCCCATACACAGTGAAGCCCGATATAAGCAAGATCGGTTCTAGGGACTGTAGCTTGAATGCTTTATTGGTTGTCTGTCTTTCTAACATCCATTTATATAAATGTTACCTTTTATCAAAATTAGACTCTAATTCTACAATTGTGAGACATGTATTGTAATTTATAGGCAAAGGGTTGTATAACCCAGTGACATGTGCTTTCTGCTCCATAGTTTCACATGAAAAGAATGTTCTAGTTGAGTGACTTTTCATTTTAGAGAATACTCCATTGCATTTTGTCTTGTATCACGATGAAAAACTATTTTTTCTCATGTTCGCATTATTTTCTTTTCCATGTAATATATTATCATCTCTAATGTTTAACTACTATAAATGTTAGTCTCATCATTCGATCTACTTCTATTTTTTCTGATAATATTAGTAGTACATTTCTAGTGATTGTATACTCTTCATCAATGTTAAATACTTATCTGAATGTTTTCTGTAAATTATCATATAGAATGAGGTCTGTGGTAATATTGATTTCTAATTATCATTCCCCTTGATGTCGCTTTTAGTAGTTATTGATTCCTTTCGAAAAAGTTCCTCAACAGATTCATTTATATGCATGTATAAGAAATATTTTCTAAAATCTATAACCTATAGGATCTGTTTTCTCTTTTATATTTCATGTATAATAAGAACGACATACTTCTACCATATATCTAAAATCTTTATACACACAGTCATATATATATATATATATTCTATCTATCCTATATATATATATATATATATATATATATATATATATATATATATATATATAATTATATATATATATATATAATATATATATATATATATATATATATATATATATATATATAATATATATATATATATATATATATATCTATATATATATATATATGAACTAATCAAAATTGAACAATTCATAATTGTAACCACAATAGTTCTTTGAATAGGTTACGATCACACATTAAATTCCTTTTTATTTGTATAAGGAAATAAAACCAAGTATCTAATTGTAATTCTTCACTTTGGGAAATACTTAGGAACTGAGAAGGTTCCTCCTAACCACGAACTACATCTGCCAGTTCCCACCGAGCTGAGAGTTCCTTATCCTGCATTGATTCCTTGGTGGTTTATTTTATAATTTTTCTTCCCAACATATTTTAGCAGTGTCTCGCTTTTGGGTCGACCAACCCTTTTTCCTAGGACTTTTTTTTTTTCTTTCTTTAGAGCCTGCCTTTTTCTCCGGTAGTGCTTTATTCCACCCCGAATTAGTATCTTTCTCCAACTAAGTGACTTAATATGATATTTCCCTCCCATCATGCTAAATCTATTTATTTCTAATTACTTCCACATAAGGATTTTTAGGAGATTTTTGGGAAGGTCCATTTTGGACTTAACCACCAATAGTTATTTCCAAGTTGGCAAGAAATCTCCAATCTCTAGTGCTCTTTCCTTAATATTTTCCAAACAAATTTATTTATTATTCCATAAAATAATTACATTATCTTAAAAAATCCAAACATGGTTTCCATCGTCATTCAAACTCATAATAGTTTCATATCTAAAATAGTCCACTTTAAATATAGAAAATAGAAAATATAGGGGTATTGCATCTTCCCCCACTTTTTATTCAACACCGTCTTTGGTGTTGAATGTCTAATGTTTTTCCTTCTAGAATAGTGTTGGGAAGGCCTCCTGTTAGCCTCCTGCTGCAGCAGGTTACTCATATTTCATGATCGACATTTTTACAGGCCAAATATGTCATACTTTGCATGCTGCAATGCTCCATATTTGTTGACAGACACCAAAGAAAGTGGCCATGAGAGAATGCTACTCAAAGTTCATCCACTGCATTCTAATTTTGAAGAATTATTCCATTTTTGTGAAGTTCTCATCTAAAGGGAGGTCCAAACAGTTTAATCTTGGTCTCCCTAGGTTTCAATTTTCTGTTGCAGTATATAGAGAATGAATAATCTGTCCAAACAGCCTAAGCTTGGCAGATTTTAGATAGGTAGAGAATGAAAGTAGCCCAATTGTTTAATCTGGGCCCTTGGAAGAGATAAGGGTAGATTTAGATAGGAGGGCATTCAAAAAAGAAAAAGAGCACATTGAGGGTTTTCTAATTCAAGTGCACCCAATTCAAGTGAAGAAAAAATGTTAGAATTGCTAGGCTGGGTAGGTAGTGTGAGGCTGCAGAAGTAAAGATGGTATTACCATTTGGTTTATCAAAAGGAGGACCCATGGCATGTATAAGTTGGCATCTTGGTAGTTGGTTGGCAGTACGACAAGGAAGCATGACTAATTTCCCTTTCCTTTCCCCCAAGAAATCATCTAACTAACATTCCTCTAAGAACCTTGAGATCTGCTCAAGTAATCCAGTTTCACTTCATTTCTTACTAAAGCCAAGTTGACAATTGAGTTGACTTAGTGAAAAGAAGCCACATTTCTTGTGTAAAAATTAATTTCTACATAATCCATTCATTTCCTTATGTTTGAGTTTCTAATCCATAAGCTTAGCATCCCCACATCTCTTGTCATTTCTCAGAACCCAAGTTAACATCTAATTCTATTATATAGCTCCCTATACCATGTTTCCCTATCCCTACTCCAAAAGAGACTATATAAAAACCCCAATAAATACTAAATATCCCACCCCTTGGCAATTATAGCCAAATAAACCAAAGTCGGGAAAACATTAGGTCCATTTGGGGCCCACTGTCAGTCCCTCCGCGTTCACTCGGGATTTATTTTGACTCTTGGTCGAATAAATAACCATATTAACCCTTTCCCGCTTTCATCCCTGGGATTTATCAATATTTGATTGGTAAATAGCCGAAACCCGAAATTATTATAACCTTAACCTAAGGTCTAAACCCACCCGCGGCCGCAAATATTTCACTGTTTAAACCGCGCACACTTGTGCTAAACCCTGCGCACCTCTTCCTCTCGTCCACCGTCGGATCGCCTTCCTTAGATCCAACGGCTATTACGCATATCGGGCGCCCTTTTATGTTGGTGCATTAGCACCCGATGTCCGACGGTTTTATCGTCGTACACCGGGACAGCTGGCGGCATCCGATTGCAATGGGCCGCCCCTGACACAAACCGCTTTCGTAACAAAAGCGGTCTGATACAATCCAAAACTGCCTTCTCCTCCCCGCTTGTTATTAGTGCCGCGTCACCCTGCCACATCACCTGCCACCATACTGTACTTGTGCCAGGTCACCTGCTGACGTCATCAATCTGCCACGGTGTCCACTGCCACGTCATCATCCACGTCAGCTGCCACGTCATCATCCGTACCTGCTACACGACAAAATATACGTCATGATGACGTCATCCTCAGAAAACGCCAAAAATCCCAAGAAGCGCCAAAATTCTGGAAATTTGAGTTAAAAGTCGTGAAAACGACTATTTTAGTTCATTTCTGTTTTTTACTGCGAAAGCAACGTGCATGCGGTTTCAGTTATTTTTACACTTCAAAGACTTCAGCGGCCAGCCAACCTGCAAATTCGGCACCGTAGTTTGTCTCAGCAGCTCAATTCGTCCTGTCAAGTGCCTCTCGCATCCTCATAACAGGTATTTACCCAATTTTTACCCAAAACCCTGTTTTCGTGCTCCTCTGCTCAAAATTCCGAATAAAACGTGTTTTTAGCTGTTAAAACTACTCCCACCAGTCACCCATTACTTTGCACCTATCATTTGAGCTGGTCATTCTTTGCGGACTGACACCCTGAGCCATTTCCTTCGGTGAAAGGGCTATTCCTCCCCTCGGTTTGTTTATGGTCGCCTGCAAAATGCTAAAATCTCTGTGTTATTCAGCTGAGCTGCCCAACTATATTATGCTTCGTTGGTTCTAGCCGTTGTTCCTAAAAGAAAAAATTGAGTTTCCTATCCCATCTGCGAACTGGTGATCCCTGGGCGAAATTCAATTCATCCCCTCTCAGCATTGTGTCGAGTGCCCACTGAGCCTCTAGTTTCGGCCCATTCTTGTTAAGGCATCTAGCCGAGGTACTGTCACTCTTCAGCATTCCATAAACTCTATATTGTGAGGCCCATTCAAAAGCAAATCAGTAGCTGTGCCCGTCATGCTGTTCACAGAGCCTTAATTTCTGCCTCTGGTTGTTATTTCTCCTCTATTCCATTCAATCAAAGCAATACAAGACATGGAGGCCCCAGTTGCCCTGAATATTGCTCCTCTGAATGCCCCACACATGAATTTAGAGTGGATACCTCTAGCAGACAGAGATTTCCAGATTGAGGATATGAGGGGGCTTGAATCCCACCTTTTAACTGTTTTCCAATTCAAGAACAGTTATAAAAATAATACTGATCCCCTGGGAATTTGGCAATCCAGTATGCCTGTCTATTACCTCCCAGAAGTCAATGTGCTGCCTGATTTTATCCATCTCTGCCATTCTCGCTATGAACCCACTCTGAGGGCAATTATCAGCCCAAATGGGTCAGTGTTGTTCCATATCACTCCTCAATCTATCAATCAAATGCTAAATTATGAGCCTCCCCAGTCCTTGGTTCCTTTCACCCTGAAACATCTGATTGATAGCAGTCCAAGGCTTTCCAAAGCAGAGATACTAAGAGTTAATCAGCTATTCATGATACCAAAATATCAAAGTGACCATCCTCCACCGTATCATCAGGTTTCATTCAATGAAACAGGCAGGCTCATGGTGGATATGATTTCTTATATCTTAGGGTGTAGGACAGGGGAATTTGTAGATGAAACAGTGTTCCAGTTATTAGCCATATTTACTCCAGGGCAGCCCCCTGCCATCATATATGACTATGCCACATTCATAGCCAACAAAATGCATGAGCAATTCATGATGATGGACAGGGAAAGAGTCTTCAAATACACTTCTTATATTTATCATCTGCTACTTTACTATCACCCTGATAGTTTCAAGGTCCCTCTCATGAAATTTGATTCAAGAGGAGAGAGGAGATTTGTAGTCTTTTGGACTTCAGTTTTTCATATGGCCCAACGTTCTCCCTATACATATTGTGAGTTTATTGATCTCTTTATCTACCCAGCTACTTGCTTGTTATTGGAGACCCCTCCTCCCAGACTTACTGCCGAAATGCAAAGGATTTTGCATCTTTCCAAAGAATACAACATTGGGGATTGGTACTTTGAACAAAACCATACAGTTATCAGAATTTATGGGAGTGAGTTATCTCCCTATAGGCTGCCAAGATGCGTTCCCATGAGGCTCTTTGCCTTAGAATATTTCAGACAGTTCAGTCATGCAGACCTAGTTCACTTCCATGGCAAAAACAAGAAGGCACAGTTGAAAATCAGAAATCAACTAGGTCCCTTTGTTTTCAACAAAAGGGAAGAAGCCTGGAAGGATGCAGACAAGATGTTGAGAGAGGAAATGCTATTAAAACAAAGCTTCTTGGTCACCATATGACCCCGAACACTTCATAAGCTTTAGGAGAGTCAAAAATAAGCTCTCAGGGTATGTGCACCATCCAATCCCTCATATAGAGCAATATGCTAATTTACCAGAATGGGTAGAAGGTTCTTTAGATGATGAACAAATTTCTGAAGAAGAAAAATTGGAGAAAGACATGAAAGAAGTTGAAAAGAGAATTGACCTGGAATGTGTTGCACAGGTCCCCTCCATCCAGCCTCAACCAGTGGGAGCGAGTACATCAACTGCTGCCTCACCACAGCCAGCTGGGGGAGCCATATCGTCAGCAAGAAAGGACAAGGAAATAGAGCATTCAGAGGGACAGAGTTCAATGGAGGAGCAACCTTCTATGAATCTGGAGAGAGACCAAGAACAAAGTCCCTCAACGCATGCAAAAGCACCTGAAATTCCTGTGCTGCCAACTCCTCAACATGAGGAAAGAGGTAAAAAGAGGGACCAAGCAGAGAGTACACCTACAGGTACATCAACCGACCAGCAGGGAGAAAAAAGGCAAAGGTTAAACCCCTATGCCGAAGAAGAGATTTTAGAGGAAACACTTGGAAACTTGAAAGGGTGAGGGGACTTCGAGACAGCAGATCCCTCCTATTTTGGAGACATCGGCCAGCTCCTTCCAGCAGGAGCGTGACAGACAACCAGGTGGGGAGGTTTCGTCCTCCAAACAGCAAATGCAAAAGGGCGCAGACATTAAAAGGGCTTTTACTGAAATCAAAGCTAGGAACGAACCAATAAGGTTCCAGCTATATAATCAACTGTTAAGGATGGCCCCAACAAATCAACAAACACTGATGGCAACCTATGACATGGAAGCAGGAAAAATAACTTTAAGTCATTTCAGACCCACCGTGCAACAACCACAATCAGCTGCAGATTACATAAGAACTAATCTAGAAGTCCTTTCCAAGGACATACATCCAATAGACCAGATTGAGTTGCATAAGTAGACAGGAGAAATGGTGTACTCAACCCTGGCAGATAAGGCTCTGCTGGCTCATAGATTGCAGAACTCCTTGTACAATACCTCTGCCCAGTTAGAGCTAGAGAAGACCTCATCATTGGCTAAAGATAACAGGATAAAATCCCTTAAGGAAATCATAATAGAGATGGGACATGACCCCAAAGATCCCAAGGGAACACAAGCCTTGATCAGGAAGAAAGAGGAGGATCTAGCAGCCCTTAGAAAACAAATGAAATTACCGCCAACTCTTCATCCTCAGACTGCAGAAGTAGCACAGCAGAAAGAGATGGAGGACGTGTACACCTTGCTTATGAAAATGAATCAGAGAATACTGGACACAGAGAAAGCACTGGAAGAAGCTTTACAAGGGAAGCAACCTGAGTTGTCTTCAAGGCCTCCTCCATTAATTCCAACAATCTCGATTCCCCCTCCAGCAGTTACTACAACAGCACCTCCACCCACTTCAACCTCAGCAACAAAGATTGCAACCACAGCAGCAGTTATAGCAGCAACCACAGCAGTAGCAACACAAGAGGCCAATTTGGGCATGGAGGCCATGATGAAGGAGATTAAGGCCCTCGAAGTACAAATGACAGAAATTAAGGAAACGAAAGAAAAGCTAGCTAAAATTGAAGCTAGCTATGATAAATCAAAAATTACAGTTGCTGAGAAAACCAGGGAAATAAAGGCCCTAGAAAATAAAATAAAGGCCTTGGAGAAAGACCTCACTCTCCATGCAACCCTGGCTCAAATCAAAACAATTTTATGGGATAATATTGGCAAGGCTCTCATTGAGCAATGGTCAGGGATTCAAACCATTTTTGACCAGATAGATTTGATGACGTTAGCTCAGTATGAAACTCAAAAGGCCAGGGCATTATTGGCAGACAAGCCTGAGTTAGCTAATAAATTGATCCACTTTTTAAATACTCGTACTGGTGACCAGTTGATAACACTGAACATTCAGAACAGAACAGAGACTATTGTGAGAGTCAAAAAGGTGCTAACCATGAGGAATTTTGTCCAGACCATAGAAAGAAAGTGCCAAGAAATGCAAACAGAGGTACAGGCCTTCAGACAAAGGATGGCAGATTTATAGAACAGAGGTTTACCCAGCCTGGTTACTAGCGCGGGAAAGTTATTAAAGCAGGAGCAATATGCATATAGACTACATACATATGTACAGAATCAGGTCACGACATCATCGAGAAACACAGAAGAAGCAACTCCTCTCACAGGGTAGAGTTTATATAATAAACTAGAAGATCTATTTTACATTGAACATGAAATTAAACATCTCTTTCCGGTCTGGCCGAATTATTATGCATATACAGAAGCTGATGAGATCCTATTCAAATTAAGAAAACATCATTTACCACCAGAAGATTGGTGGCAAAGTCTGCTTCAGATTCTAAAGTAATTTGATTCTCTGCATATTCTTGCCTCTATAAGCAAACTTCATTGCACAATTTTTGCTATCAGCAAGTTCAAACCTAGCAACGGATGGAATTGGCGTGGAAAAGCATTTGAAAAGGATAAACAGGTGGCAGGTGACAATGCACCTAGAACAGCTCATCAGTATAGCGCTCATCAACCGACTTTCTCAGTCCAAGAGTCAACGACAATCAGGACACCTATAGTGGCTAATTAAACGCATTTACTTTCTCAGTTATTGTTGTGCAACTTTTTCTTCATAATAGTTATTAAGCATGTCAGAGTAGCTGGACGCAGTTATGTCTAGATATCTTCCCAATGGGATATTTTGTAAATAACTTCTATATATTCTGCGGAGGCAGATGTATTAAGGGTTGGTTGTTTTTATAATTTTGGGATGATAGGCTATGAGGGAGACTCGCACTGTATGCTGGAAATTTTTCTATAATCAAAGATTGCTCACAAGCATGGAGAATGAAATGTTGCTGTGTTTAAATGGTTGAAGATTGACTGTGAAATCCTTGCGATGTTGCATAACTCAATAAGTACTTCTTATCTCTGTTTTCACTCATGAATTACGCTCTAAAACAACGGAAAGAAAGATTAGCTTAGAATTTGTTTAAATACACTCTATGCTCGATTTCTGCTGTTTCTTCATGTTTTCATCTGTTTTAGGCATAAATATGGATTCCATCTGGCTCATATTTGCCCGAATTCATCATGTATGACAGTTATCCATGAATTCTTAACTGCTCCTGGATACAGTTCATTCGTTTTCCCTCTGTTGAAGATATTGAGAGATTCTTTATTGCCTCTCATTCCTCAGCTTTCATTTCATCTCTTTAAGCCTGAAAATTGTGTTATATACAACTACCTTGCTTCATATTTGTCTTGTGACCAAGAAAACGCACCAGCAGCCTAACTCCTTGACTCCACGCCCAATGGTTTGAAACTTTCTGCTCTATACTTTGCCTCTCCACTTGGAAATATCTTCCCTCCATCTGAACTTCCATCCAAACTTAAATCAAAACCCTTGAACTCAACAACTAGCCTAAAATCATCATCAATAAAGTTAAATCATTAAGAGAGAGCCCTCTCTGATTGCAGGTGGGCTAGAACCTGCAATCCAAAGATTGGTTTGTGGTTACCTCGGTCGTATCCCTTCAGGAGCTTAGGGACAACCTGAGTGATAACACCTCCTACATTTTATCTTCCATCTCCCAGGTGCCTCCTTGGGTTTAAAGTACTTCCATTACACTTTAACCTGAGCGATGGCTCAATTCCGAAGCAAGGTTCCTCTCTAATCTAATTTACGAAGTGGTTCTGCCTGGAAATCTTCTTCTAGTTCCACTTGTGTCAAATTCCAATCAATTATGTGAGATTTATCATGAACATATCACTTTAACAAAGAAACATGAAAAACATTGTGTATTTTTATGTGGTTGGGTAATGTGAGTTGGTATGCTATTGCTCTGACGCTGTCTAAGATTTCAAAAGGACAACAAAACCTTGGTGCTAATCTAACATAGGTCCCCATCCTCAAGGTGATCTTTCTAGGTTTATCTCTTATATACACATTCTCTCTGACCTTAAATTCTTTGTGGTTCCCTTTTTGGTCAGCATAACTTTTCTATCTATCCTATGTAGCTTTTAAATTTTGTCTATTTTTTCACACCAATTGTTCATTTCCTTTAATTCATCTGGTCCTAATATTATCCTTCCTTCTAGTTGACCCTAGCTAAGAGGCATGTGGCACTTCCTTCCATATAAGGCTTCAAAAGGACCCATCTTTATAGAATCTTGATAAATATTGTTATAGGCAAATTCCTTTAAATGTAGAAAATCTTCCTATTTGGTCGGTATGTCCATGACATACATTCTTAATATGTCCTCTAGAATCTGGTTTGTTCTTTCCGTTTGTGCATTGGTTTGGGGGTGATAAGTTGTATTGAAATTAAGTTGGTTTGCCATCTCCCCAAACCTGGCATTTCAAAATCTAGAAGTGAATTTAGCATCCATATTAGATATTACCATTTTTGGTACTCCATGTAATCGAAAATTTTCCTTCATAAAAATGTTTGCAACCTTAGTTGTTTGAAATGTAGGTTGTACTAGTATAAAGTGTGCTACCTTACTTAGTTTGTCTACAATGACCATGATGGAGTCATGTTTTCATCTTGTTCTTGGAAGTCTCGTAATAAATTCTGAAGAAATCACTTCCCATTTCCATTTAGGAATGGTTAGTGGATTTAATAGTCCAACTAGGTGTTGGTGTTCTACTTTCGTCTGCTCACAATCTAGAGATTTGGAAAAATATTCTACCACTTCCTTCTTTAGACTAGGGAAGTAAAATTATTTTCTAAGTGTAGTGATTATTTTTTGGTAACTAGGGTGTTCGACATATGGTTTCTTATGATGATCATTTAATATCAGTTTTTTTAAAGCATTTTCATTTGGAATGTACAATCTATTTCTGTAAGTTAGCAATTTTTCTAAATTTTCAACATAATTTGAAACTTCTACTTATTTCAATTTTTGCTAAATTTCCTAATAAATATGATCCTCCTGTATTGAATTTCTGATCTCTTCAACAAAATTTGTAGTGGCACTGCTAACATAAATTTCCATAAGTGCATTTGCATGTCTACTTAAAGCATCTAGTAGTTTATTTTCTTTAACTTTAATATGTTTTATATCAAGTTCAAATTCACTCAGAAAAACCATCCACCTAGATTGTCTAGTGTTAAGATATGGCTGGATGAAAAATTATTTTAAGCTATTGTGATTTGTCACCAATGTGAACTTTTTATCCAATAAGTAGTGCCTTCACCTTTTTAACGCATAAATTATGATATCCAACTCTAAGTCATATATTGCATAGTTCTTTTCATGTGGTTTCAATTTCCTAGATTCATAGGACACTACACAATTATCTTGCATTAAAACTCTAACTAATCCCTCCAAACAAGCTTTTATGCATACGACAAATTCCTTTTCCGAATCTATAATTCTCAAAACAGGTTCTACTCTTAATAGATATTTTAGTTTGTGAAAACTTTCCTCACACTTGGTTGTCCAATCAAATTGTGTTCCATTATTTTGTAATGAAGTGATAGGCTAGGCCAGCATTTTGAAAAACCTTTAATGAACCTCCTGTAGTATCCTATAACCCCCATGAAAGATTAGACACTTGACACATCATTAGGTATGGGCTAGTTCAAAATGGACCTAACCTTTTTCGGATCAACATACAACCATTCCTTTGAAATAACATGGCCGAGATATTGTATTTTGTCTTTGTAAAACTAACATTTACTAAATTTTGCATATAATTTATGCTCTCTCAAAGTTTGCAGTGCCAGTCACAAATTATCTTCATGCTCTTCTTCATTTTTAGAACATACTAGAATGTCAACTGTAAACAATAGAATAAATTTATCAAGGTACTTACTGAGAAAACTATTCATTAAGCACATAAAGGTGGTAGGGGCTATTTGTAAGATCGAATGGTAACACTACAAATTCGTAGTGACCATATCTACTTTGAAAGGTTGTTTTATGAATATCTTCATCATTTATTCTTAACTAGTGATGCCTAGTTCTGTTGAAGCCTCGAAAATCTTTGCCTCAACATGGGGGAAAACCACCCAGTCCGGACCTTTGTTGGTAGCTCCTTTTCCGTTTGGAGTAATTGCTCTGACTGGGGATAGTGGGACCATTTTCTTAACTAGTGATGCCTATTTCTATTGAAGCCTAGAAAATCTTTGCCTCAACATGGGAGAAAACCACCCGGTCCAGACCTTGGTTGGCAGCTCCTTTTCTGTTTGGAGTAGTTGCTTCGACTGGGGATAATGGGAACAGTTTCCCAATCTATTTAATGCTTGTGTTAAATGGGGTGACATGTGATGTTTTCTAGAGTAACATTTAAGCTAACGATAATCTAGTATAAACTAATCAATCACAAATGCATTTAACTTCTAATTTCTAAAAACTATCTAATCATAATATACTCGAGATAAACTTGATATATGTGATCTACAATAATTTCTAAAAGAAATTGGTAATAAAGATCATTCAATTACGATTAGAAGTGAATCCATTTTAACAATAATTGTTTTGTATAAAAAGTTAGTCAAAACGATTGTGATAAATATATTGTATAAAGAGTTATTCATATATTCAACATAAAATAAAGATCATCATCATACATAAGTGCAATAATGATAATCAAAATTTAGACTTTCATACATAAATAATTCGAAAAAGAAATGATTTCTTAATACACAAGTTAAAAGGATTATGAGATAAAAGTACCATTTATAATACGTCCTACTCATGTGTTTCAGCAATATTGATCTAACTTCAATCCATTCAACATCATCTAAGAGTGCAAAAGTGCAATTTCAGTAGAAGATTCTAAATCAAATAAAAATAAATCATGTTCCATATATTTCACCAGAACTTCCTCAAAGGGATAGAAGTGCATGTTTTGAAAAGAGTTTCTGATAAGATTCTAGACCCTTCTCTAAATGCATGAGAGGGGTTTAAATACTAAAACTATAAAAATAAAAATAGATTATTACAAAAGTAGTTGAGGAGGTTTAAACAACCTACTTCAATTTATGCAAAAATAAAATCAAAATTAAATTAAACAAGGTGACTAACTATGTTGCATTCGATCCTTCAGATCGCAAATATCCACCATAGGCTTCAACTGTGTAGGCCAATCGAGTTCAACTTTCAATTGTCCATTGAATATGGTATTGGTTAGTGTTGGCGCCATTTTCTTGGTAGAAGTGGTTAGGCATCACAGGGCCATCCATTGTCTGTGAGGCTTGACAAAATATTGCCAATATGCCTCCCAGTCTAGCCTAGTTGTTTGTCTTATCACTTCCGCTTTTTCGTTCGCTACCTGTTTCCATTATTGTTCAAGCGGTTTCGCATCTGGAAGGAACCCTGGAAATGACTCTGCCACTAGATTGGCACCATGCAAATTCTCATTGATATTTTCTATGATAATTGTTGTTGATGTCGCTGGGTCTGTTGTTTCCTTTTCTATGTTTTTAAGCTGGGAATCCCAACTTGCAAATAGAATTTTGCTTATGTGATTCTTCTAGCTTGGGTAGGTCGGCTTTTCTCCCCTCCTCTGTATTTTTCCAGACGATGAAATCCGAGACCTTTTTAAAGACCTCATCATATTCAAGTCGCATTTATACGACTTGACTTGTTAGTTTATCACTTGTTTCCTCAATAAGATTTCCACTGTGAAATCTTCTGGCATAGTAATTCTTTCTGATGTGTCAACTGGGAATTAAGTCTGAGTGCTTCAGTAATAAACTGATCAATTTTTGGGTTGTCTTTATGTAGATCAGTTATTGCCTACACCTGTGCTTCCTTCTCAGCTAAGCTGATTTGATGTTCTATTTCCATCTGTTCAAATTCCTGTTGAAGCTTGGCCAACTATATCTCTGCCTGTTAGTCAGATTTGATTTACAGTAATTGTTGCTCAAGCGACGTTATTTTATTTTCCTTTTCTTTAAGAAACATTTGGACTTTTGTTGCTTTGTCTATGGTCACTGTAGCTTAAGCACCTGCAAACTACGAGAGTGTAGTTAGGTTGGCGGATGGATCGACAGATGAGTCCTTCCATAGGACATCCATCAGATCATTTTCGGGGGTAGTAATAGCTATAGAGTCTAATTTTCTTTTTTTTTCTTTGCCTTTTCACGATGTCCTTATGCGCTATAGAATACATCCAGAGGGGGTATTTCTTCAATTCTTAGAATTATTTCAGAGGTGGGGGTAGCAGGGATATGCTCTGCTTCTGGTTCATTTGCAGTTTCTTCCACTCTAATTTCCAGAGTGTTTTTCTGTTGTGGAGTTTGCAACTCTGGAACCTGTTCCTCTATATTGAGACTCTTATTAAAATTATCCCAGTCTTCCTCTAAGTCAATTGTCATGGGTTTTATTGGTTGTGCAGAGGTAGTAGGGATTTCAACTTGCTTGCTAGTTGAAGCTTCTTCAGCTACCTTTTGTGTAGATTGGGCCGTATCCTCGATGCTTTTGCTTTTGCCATTTTGTGACGGCTGTCGTGATTCTCTGATAGTTTTTTCTTGAGACTCTGCCCTAGAATCAGATTTGGAATTTTCTTTGGAGCCACTTCTATTTTCACACTGAGAGTAGGCTCCCTTGTTGGTTCAATTAATAATTGTTCCAATGGGACCATTGCCAGCCTTCTTTCTCTGTAACTGTAAAAATTTTCCAGATCTTCATGGTCAAAAAGTAGTTGGGCCATATGCTTCACCTCTGAAAAGGTGTTTTCCTGTAAAGAGATATCATCAAAAAAATCCTCCTCATTAGTGAATACTTTTATTTTCACCAAAGTGGTGAAATTCTTGACAGTGCCAAACGGGTCATACTGTCGTCTAGGGAATTTGGGTAATTGTAGAGATAGCATGTTCTTTTCTTCTTTGAACATGTGTACCAGGTCATTTAGTGTAAAAGCTCTGCACTGTACAAGGAATGCAAGCCAAATGGCCTTCTTTGACTCTTTCAGTGTATGGCTCATTCCTCCCTCACTAGTTGTCTGATAGGCTATCTCCCTAGCCATCAATTTATCTGGAACATAGTATGAGCGGATGTGGGAGGAGGTGATGCTGCCAAAAACTATGATATATCTAAATGTTTCCTCCCTGAACCATCTGGCCACTAGGAGGATGTCAACTTTAGCTTCTTGGGAAAACATGGGGGTATCTCGATTATAAAGCCGCTTATGAATAGGGAGCATAACTCCATGGCAAATCTTGAAAAAATGTGGTTGGAAATTGGATTCCCATATGACCTTGTGGTACACGTGAATGGGAAGTGGATTTTGAATAGTCCATTTCCATCCCATGATGGGGAACTTTTAACTAAAACAAATAGCATCCATAACATAGGTGCTCATAAAAAATGGAGGGTAAACCCTCAAAGCAATACTTCTTCTCCTTCTATATGAGATAATTATTTTTACTAAATTGTCTAACAAGATTTGGGCCCAATTCATTATAGTTGCGTTAATGACTATGTCTATTAACGACAACCACTCCAGGGAGAACTTAGTACTATCAGGTCTGCCAAATAGTCTACATAACATGTCGTAACAAAACTATAAGGGGGACAAATAGATGCGGTAGTGTACTTACCATTTTTGTATTTCTTGATTTTCTCTTCATTATTCGACCAGGCGCGGGTGCAATCCACTGGGTCATTGTTCTCTTTAGCAAAATTCTCTATGAATTTCCTATTGTAGATGACCTGTAGCTCTGGTAGGTGGTACATATGTCATAGGTTTTCCGGGGTAAAATATTCAATGACCCCTTGGCTTCTCGTATTGAATTCTCTATCTGAGATATCAGCTTCAACGATAACCCATTTTACCATGCCAGTATAAGGGATTATCTTTGGCCGAGTAGCTATGTGGTGCAAAAATGAGCAAGTCATCTCTCGCATGGAAGCGTCTAAGGAATCTTGCCCGTCAACTGTAACATTTGTTTCCATAATCCTTGGCTCTTGCCCCTCCAGTATGTTGTACATAGCCTCCCATGTAGAGGTTCCTCCCTCTCTGCTACATGTGGTATCTGTGAATAGGGGAGTCATCTCTGTCTTCTCAGAGATTACAACCTTGCCTTTCTTCCCCATTGTTCTCAATGCTCTGCTCTGTGGGTTTTTCCTAAAATGAAGAACAACAAATATCAGAAACTCAAAGTTGAACGTAAAAATAAAATAATGTAGATAACTTGTAAAGGTGGTAAAAGAAGCATTATTTGAATGCACGTAATAATATATCATATCAATCTGAATGGCTTTCCAGACATAACTTCAGTTATTTCCCACTAATGCCCACAAATTAGTCATTATCCCTTAGCTTTACTGCTCATAAATGTTTGCGTCGTAAAACGAAATGAAAGCTTCTAGGCTGGCGAGCCATTGTACTGCGATGATAGCGATTGTGCGATTTGCGAAGAAATATCACAAGATGTGCCTTTTAGCATTCTTACCTCCTGCTGTGTGTCTGTAAGACGTGACATGTGAGCCATCTATTAGTTGTTTCACGAATAGTTAATCGCTAGGTTTATTGTGTGCAAATAGACTTGACGGACTCAAAATATTTACTTTTAATATTCTAAGGTGTGGGTCTGGGCGCGAATCGCATTTTGCAATATCGGCTGATGGTAAGTGCAAAGTGTTTGCTTGAGTGCCTGAGATGTGATGCAATAAAAGTCAAAGCGCCATCACAATTTCGAAACTCACAAATCTTGCTATATCGTTTTTAAGAGGGAGTTCTTTATAAGTCATGATATGAGATGCGAGACTTAAGCCTAAAAAGCTTAAGAAAGGTCCTTTGGTGGGTTTTAGACATGCTATATATGAAAAGGTAAGTCTTTAGTAGTTCCCAAAAAGGTTTTGTTTATTATCTTTGCTTTACTCAAAAAATAAAAGAAATGACTAAATGCTAAGTTTTGTTTTTTGGATGAAATTTTTAAAGGGTCCCCATTTAGTTAATGCAACATTAACTACTATCATTAACAAATGGGGGGTTGTTGAATACCACAACAATTGGCGATTCACTTGGAAGAACCAATTATCTCTAAGAGTTTTTTGAAATTTCTAAAACTTCCAAAATAAAGATATTTTTGAAAATAAAACAAATTATGTGGAATATAAGTTAAGAAATACTACTTTTGTAATAAAACAATCATCTGCCTAACTACCATTCTTTTGACTATTCTTTTCTTATAAAAATTAACATTGTCTACATAAGTCTTTACTTGGTTTTTGAAAGATAAAAGCCATGAGTCTCTCCCCAGATTGGTTTTTGGTTTACTCCGTTGTCGTAAGTAGAGCCTCTGCTGCCAGCAAACGTTCATAGCCTCGACAGGGTTACCTTTTAACCATCAATGACCCAATATTCCACTTAAATCAGAATGTAATTTTAAAGATAAACTCGTAAGCATACTTATTGCTTTCTTTATTTTCTGAAGTAATTCATTTGTTGCTTCAGATTTTCAGCTGTATTTCCTAAAGGACAATGTCTTGGTTTGGTGACCAACATTGACAATGCCATTCACTTGATTCGTAACTTAATTGAACAAGATGGCTCGTGATGAGACCCCTTGTCTTTTGATTATTATAATCATAAGCCGTTACCCTGTTTTGATATGCAGTTTTGGTAATGTCAGTTTAGTTATAATCTTATGATCATGGTAAACTGGCTCTTAATGAGACCTCTTATCGTTTAAGTTTAGGTATATTTTAGAATTACACTCTAAAAATGAAAATTGACTAAGTGGGGGGCATCATTGGCCCCCTAAGAGCCTCTGGACGACAATTGTAGAGTTTTTAGAGATGCCTTTATGGAGAAAGACTTTTCTTTGTATAGATTCTTTTCTAGACTGATATAAAGGAGCATTTTCTCTTTTAAAGTTAAGCTTCATCAAAATCAGATAATTAAGGAGGAAGAGAGTCAAATTAAGAGCAATCAAACTTAACTATACATTTCATATGTGAAGATTATTTTCATAAAAAGCTTTACTTATACAAGCGAAAAGTAAAATTGAAAAGAGACTATCCTTTGTAAAACCAAAGTGAATGCTTTTGAATTGGCATTATTATTTCTAAAGGAATTTTTTTAGCTATGGGCAGTAATATATAGTGAATAGATGAGATCATCTACTATGGAAAGTATTTCTTTAGGACCTATCCATTAACAGAGAGAGATTCTCTCTTGATAAATCCTTTAGCAAAAAAGTTGATGGGCCTAACTGTTCCACAATCTGAAATGGGCCCAGCCACATTTGTTGGAACTTGGTATACTTACCTTTCTCTTCATGGGCTTTATCCCATTTTAATACTAGGTCTTCGAGTTGGAAGGATTTTGAAGCTACAAAATTTGAATCAAAGGAGGCTTTGACTAACCACTGATGATGTGCATGCATGGTCGTGGCTTTTTCCCTTTCCTCTTCAAGCTTAACAATTTGTAATTGTATAACCTGCATGGATGAGGAAGGGGTTTCTCCAATGAATTGAGCTAAGGCTAAGGAGGGAATGGCTATGTTTGTTGGTAAGACTGCTTCTTTCCCATAGACCAAATTAAAAGGAGAAGCGTCGATGGAGGCTTTCTGAGTTATTTGATCTGCCCATAGAGAAAACACTAAAGACTTATGCTAGTTCTTTTGGCCTTGGTTAACAGTACGTTTAATGATCCTGATGATATTTTTGCTTGTGGATTCGGCTAGTCCATTTCCTTGCGGATAATAATTTGCCGAATACTTAAGCTTAAACCCCCTTTTAAGAGCAAATTCTATCATAGAATTGCCTAAAAAATAAGATGCGTTATCAAACATTAACGCAGATGGTAAGCCAAATCTGGTGATGATAAATTGATCTATAAATTCAATAAGATTTTCTGAATTGGCTACCTTTAGTGGGATTGCCTCTACCCTTTTGGTGAAATAATCAGTGGCTGTAAGAATGTATCTATGTTTTTTAGAAGAATGAGGAACGATCTCACCTATTACATCCAATCCCCATTGTTCAAATGGTTGAACAATGTTGACGGGTTGAAATGGTAGCGTGGGTTTTCTCTGTCTTCTAGCAGCTATTTGACAAACCTTACATCTTCTTACATAACTATGTGCATCTTTGAACAGAGTTGGCTAGTAATAATTGGCATGCAGGATTTTATGTGTCGTAGTGTCACCTCCAAAGTGACCACCAGCTGGTCCATGATGAAGTTCCTGCAACACCTTCTCTGCCTTAGATTTTTCAAGACATCTAAGTAAAATAGAATCATGATTTCTTCTAAAAAGTACATTGTTGACAATTTGATATTCCCTTGATTTTAATCTCAAGGCTCTTTTCTTTGTGTAATTCAATTGGGCTAGTGCATATCCATTTTTTAAGTAGAATATGATATCAGCATACCTTGATTCTGTGTCATTGAGGCTTACCTCATAGATTTGTACAACGTCACCTGAATGCTACAACTTTGGTAGATTTGAAGTGCCCGCCAACATCTTGCAAAAACCTTAACCTTTTACAATTTTAGCTGGTTTAATTTCTATGTCATATTCTTGTAGGGAAGTGACCTAGTTTCCTCTCTTTTCTCTTGCGTCCCTTTGTATTAAAAGATTTCTTACTGCTGAGAAGGGTACTATGACTTTAGTGTGTGTCTTGAGGAGAAAAGGTCTGAAGTGTGTTATAGATTTGAAAAAAGAAAAAGCCTATTTTTCAACATCTGAGTAATTTAATTCAGCTCCTTACAAATTGGAGCTAAAGAAAGAGATTGGAGCTTCAGCCTTATCTTGATTTGCTTGTGTCAATATGGCCACATATGATTTCTCGGAAGCAAAAGTATATAAAATGAAATGATTAGAAAAGTTCAGGGTTGCTAGAGATGGGGCGTTAATAATTGCTTGTTTATCAAGCCAAAAGCTTCATGTTTTGAATGTCCCCATTTAAACAAAGAATTTTTCTTTATCATGGATTGAAGAGGTAAAACAATTCTTGAGAAGTCAGGGACAAATATTTTAACAAAATTTATTTGACCTAGGAAAGATTGCATTGATTTCTTGTTATGTGGTAAAGGTATTTCAGAAATTTTTCTAATTTTGTCAGGGTCGATATGAATTCTTGCTTTGGAAACAATGAATTCAAGGAGCTTTCCTTCACCTAACACGAAAAAAGACTATTTGGAGTTCAGAGAAATTCCATACCTTTGGCAACGTTCAAAGATTTGTTTCAAGTCTCTTAGATGATTATTGTGTTTTTTAGAGTATATTGTTATATCATCTAAGTAGATCACTACTAACTTATTTACCAAACCTTTGAAGGCTATATCCATGGCTCTCAGGAAAGTAGCACCAGTGTTGATCAGTCCAAATGGCATCTTCTGATAAGTGTAAGTTCCCCACTTTGTCTTGAATGTAGTTTTCAGTTGGTCATCTAGGTGTACTAAGATTTGGTTATAACTTGAGAATCCGTCTAGGAAATACATTAGTTCAGAGCCCGCTACTAATTGAAAAATCTGTTCCATAGGAGGAAATGGGAAATTATCCTTTTGGCAGGCTCTATTGAGGTTGTAGAAATATATACATATCTGAATATTGTCGTGCTTTTTCCTGACTGAGACAAGATTGGAAACCCATCGGGAGTGTTTGACAGGAAAATTAATTTTGGCTTTTCGCAGTTTATTCAACTCAGATTTAATTTGACTTTCTAAATTAGGATGGATTTTCCTCAATTTCTGCTGAATAGGTCTTTCGTCAGATATGATAGGAACAGTGTGTTGGATAATAGAGGTGTCGTATGTTTTGAGATCTTTATAGTTCCATGCAAAGATATTCTTATATCTTTTCAACAAACTTATAAAAGATGATTTTTCATCTGACATAAGGCCTAGACCTAAGTTAATGTTATGACATTTTAAATCAGTCCCAAGACTGATCAATTCAAATCTCAGAGTTGAAATCTAAAGTTTTGAATTAGTAGATCGTTTAAATATGTCTTTAAGGTCATATAAATCTTCAACATAACTATGGACTTTGGTATAGCATTAATGACTATTCTTGTTTAAGTTGGTTATCATGCTGGTCTTCATCAACTATATGGTCGTCGTATGAGCCTTCTAAGGTCAGGAAGCTTATGATATCTGGATCGTTATTAAAGACTCTCCAGTTGGTGATAATATTAGGGATGGAAGGCCTAAAAATTAATTCAATGGAGAATCGATTTGGGCTATAATCTTCTGGATGGAGAAGCTTGGAAGTGACATTACATAGAATATCGACACTAACATTCTGGAGTCTTGGGATAGGGGAAATATTACATGCAGTAAAGTGGAGAGTGAGATCTTGAACTAACAACTGATAATGTTTTAAGCGTCCTGATAAACAATGTATAGTGTTTCTTACCTGTTTTATTACAATTTCTGAATCCCTGAACACTTGGAGATATTTTATTTTAAGGCAAATTGCCTTATACAGACCTTGAACTAGTGCCTCATATTCAGCAGTATTGTTGGTGCAATCAAATTCAAGTCTGCATGCTAGCAAAGTTTTCTCCCCTTCTGGGCTAACTAAGATGTGACCTGCTCCTGTTCCATCATTGGATTTAGATCCATCAAAAAATAATTTCCAAAATAAAGATTTAACTACAGGTTTATTTACAAAATTTACACATTTAGAAGTGTCTATTTGGGAAAAATTTTCAATTTGAGAGACAACAGAGTTTTCTAAGAAAGGTGAAGTATGAGCATTGAAATTTCCTAGAAATGATTCTATAGAATAATTTCCGATGATACTGTTGTTATACGCAATTGGTTCGTTTTCTCCTTCTAATTCTATCACTATGAACTTCTGATGTTTCTCACGATCAACCCTTATTTGATTTGGTTTACCATTATAGGGAAGCCACAGGTGAGACCAGTCAGTTGCAAAATAACCATGAAGTTTTTCTGACCAGTCTCTACTAAGGATTAGACCATAGAACTTAGGAATGTCAGCTACAAGTATGTTGGTGACTTGGTAAACTTTGGGGTTTGATGAAAGTCTGATGGTTACTTGATTAAGTTCCCTGACGACTTCGACTTGAGAGCGATCTAACTGAACTATTCGTACAATAGATTTCTGAGGCTAAACATTCAACTTCTCACAAACTGTTCTGGGCAAGTTGTTAGATGAAGCTACAGAATCAACCAGACAGTTGTGTAAGTTTTTGTTAAATACTTCAAAAGTAAGAAGAAATGATGAAGTTTGGGATTTTGATCTTCCTCCAATTAAAGCTATATCAGTTGGATCTATTATATTCTAAGAAGCACTAGGGGTTCTTCCCATTGCTTGGGCAGCTTGTGATTTTACGACAGTAGGAAGTGGTGCAGTAGGTACTACTTTAAGTTCTTTCAGAAGTAACTTTTGCTGATGTTTCAATTTGCTAATCTCATGAAATGTAATGTTTTTCCTAGTTTTCTTGATATCATCAATAATATTATATTCCATTTCATCAGAAACTATCAAAGTTTTAGATGAAGGAGAAGGATCTAATTGAGTAAGTGTTGTCTGAGTCAATTTTGGTATGGATTTCTTACCTATTTCTTTATCCCTAGGGGGTGTCATTGAAGCCTTCTGTTTTGGATTTGTTTGTGACAATTCGACAAGATTTTTACTTCAGGTAGAAACAGGTAAGGCTTCTTGAGTTTCTTCATTGGAAAATATAAAATCCCACATCCCTCGTAACTCTGTTACTTCCTCATCGTCCGTTTTTTCTTCGCTAGGTGAAACTTTGTCCTCATCTGACTCAGCATTTGATATGTCATTTGGAGGCTTAGGATTAGTAGGGGAATTCCTTTTGAATGGCCTTAAATGTTTTTTAGAGGAAGACTCTGCTACCTGTTTCTTAATAACAACCATTTCATTAGACATGGTCTTGAGGACTTTCTGTAACCCTTCAAGATCAAAAGGATCTTTTAGTGGTTTCTTCTCAGAGTCATCTCTGAAGGTTACTTTTTTAGATTTTCGTTCTTCTAATGCGTTTCTTTTTTTGAGAGCTAGGATCTGTTTTTCTACAGCTATTGCCTCTTTCATATTTTCTACCAAGGTTGATTTGGGAGATCTATCAACAAAGATAGTTGTGTTTGATGGCAGGGTAGAGATGTACCACTCATTTTGGACCTCATCACTAGGCTTAGATGCTGCTGGTATTTTATTCAATATTTTATTGAAGCGAGAGTTGAAGTACTTGATGGGTTCTCTTGGCTCAGATTTCAAATTAGAGAGATCATTTATTAAGGTAGTTGTAGATCTATCATCTCCAAACTTTGTTAAAAATTTCTCTTGAAAAGCATCCCAACTGTTAATAGAACCTGATGGTAACGAAAAGTACCATGATCCTGCTGCTCCTTGCAAAGTATATGGGAATAGTCTTACAACTGCGTCTTCCTCCTCTACTTGATTCAAGTTAATGGACAACATAAAACTATTTATATGTTCCTCAGCCAATAGGCCATTATCAGGTTTGAATTTGGGAAACCATTTTTCTAGATGTGCTGGTAATTGATGTAAAGGACCAGCCATCCTAACAGCCCCTGGGTTTGTCCATGGCCTTGGAGGATTTTGTGGGGAATTTTGTGCCATTGTTGGTATGTGGGTAGGGGGAGGTGTTGCAGTAAGGTTTGAAGGTGATTTGGTAGAGGAAGATATAGCTCCTATACCTGTGTGAATCACGATCTGGAGTGGTGGGATGGATGATTAATCTTGTGAGGGTATACATGGGATGTATGAAGATGATGATAAAACCTTGCTATGAGATTCAGATGGTGTTTTCTTAGCTTTCTTCTGGATTGGAAGAAGAAATTTGAACAAAGGTATTCGAACTTTTCGCTCTGTGCTCTAGTTAACGGTCGAGATGGAGTGAACTGAGAAGTAACACTATGCTAAGATATCTCAGATTCTTCTTGTGATAGCGAAATCCCCTGTAATTTGTGAATCAAATATTGAACTTCAGGGGCTTCGGTAAGAGAAGAAAGCTCTGGATCAATTGGGTTTTCAGAAACGGGTTGTATAATATCATGTGCAACTTCTCGCTTAGGATCAAGGGATTTATAAAATTGTTGAGAAGTTGGAGGTGAGGGTGAGGGAGTTTTACTCTTAGAATGGCCTATTAATTTGGATTTACTTTCCATTCAAAGTTTAGGCACTCCTTCTAGCTCCAAAATGTTGAAGCCTCGAAAATCGTTGCCTCAGAATAGGGGAAAACCATCTGATCTGGACCTTGGTTGGCATCTCCTTTTCCGTTTGGAGTAGTGGCTCCAACTGGGGATAATGAGACCAGTTTCCCAATCTGTTTAATGCTTGTACCAAATGGGGTGATGTGTGATGTTTTTTAGAGTAACATTTAAGCTAACGATAATCTAGTCTAAACTAATCAATCACAAATGCATTTAACTTCTAATTTCTAAAAACTATCTAATCATAATATACCCATGATAAACTTGATATATGTGATCTACAATAATTTCTAAAAGCAATTGGTAATAAAGATCATCCAATTACGATTATAAGTGAATCCGTTTTAACAATAATCGTTTCATATAAAAAGTTAGTCGAAACGATTGTGAGAAATATATCACATAAAGAGTTATTCATATATTCAGCGTAAAATAAAGATCATCATCATATAGAAGTGCAATAACGATAATCAAAATTCAGACTTTCATACATAAATAATTCGAAAAAGAAATGATTGCTTAATACACAAGTAAAAAGGATTACGAGATAAAAGTACCATTTATAATACGACCTACTCATGTGTTTCAACAATATTGATCTATCTTCAATCCATTCAACATCATCTATGAGTACAAAAGTGCAATTTCAGTAGAAGATGCTAAATTAGATAAAAATAAATCTTGTTCCATATATTTCACCAGAACTTCTTCAAAACGACAAAAGTGCATGTTTTGAAGAGAGTTTTTGATAAAATTCTGGACCCCTCTCTAAATGCATGAGAGGGGTTTAAATACTAAAACTATATAACTAAAAATAGATTATTACAAAAATAGTTGAGGAGGTTTAAACGACCTGCCTTAATTTATGCAAAAATAAACTCAAGATTAAAGTAAACAAGGTGACTAACTATGTTGCATTCGATCCTTCAGATCACAAATATCCACCATAGGAATCAGCTGTGTAGGTCGGTTGACTTCAACTTTCCACTGTCCATCGAATACGGCATCAACGAGTGTTGGCACCATTTTCTCGGTAGAAGTGGTTAGGCATCACAGCGTCATCCATTGGGCTATGAGGCTTGACCAAATGTTACCAATATGCCTCCCAGTCTATCTTGGTCATTTTCCTTATCACTTCCACTTTTTCTTCCACTGCCTATTTCCATTGTTTTTAAAGATGCTTTGCATTTGGAAGGAACCCTAAAATGGACTCTGGCACTTGATTAGCACCATGCAAATTCTCATTGATATTTTCTATGATAATGATTGCTACTGCCGCTGCGTCTACTGTTGCCTTTTCTGCTTCTTTAAGCTGAGTATCCCAGCTTGCAAATAGAATTTCCTTATGTGATTCTTCTAGCTTAGGCAGGTCGACTTTCCTACCCTCCTCTGCATTTTGCCAGGTGATGAAATCTAAGACCTTTTTAAAGATCTCATCGTATTCAAGTCGTATTTCTACGACTTAACTTGTCAGCTTATCACTTGTTTCACAATAATATTTCCACTGTGAAATATTTTGGCACAATAATTCTTTCTAATGTGTCAATTGGGAATTAAGTCTGAGTGCTTTGGTAATAAATTGATCAATTTTTGGATTGTCTTTATGTAGATTAGTTATTTCCTACACCTGTGCTTCCTTCTCGGCTAAGATAATTCGATGTTCTATTTGTATCTGTTCAAATTCCTATTGAAGCTTGGCCAACTATATCTCTGCCTGTTGGTCGGATTTGACTTGCTGTAATTATTGCTCAAGCGACATTATTTTATTTTCCTTTTCTTTAAGCAACATTTGGACTTCTATTGCTTTGTCTATAGTTGCTATAGCATAAGCACCTACAAACTGCAAGAGTCTAGTTAGGTTCTTGGATGGATCGACAGATGGGTCCTTCCATAGGACATCCATATGTTCATTTTCGAGGGTAGTAACAGCTATAGAGTCAAATTTTCTTTTATTTCTTTGCCTTTTCACCATGGCCTTATGTTGTGGGCTATAGAATACATCGAGAGGGGGTATTTCTTCAATTCTCATAATTATTTCGGAGGTGGGGGTAACAGGATATGCTCTACTTCTGGTTCATTTGCAGTTTCTTCCACTATAATTTCCAGAGTTGTTTTCTGCTGTGGAGTTTGGAACTCTAGCACCTGTTCCTCTATATTGAGAATCTTATTAAAATTATCCCACTCTTCCTCTAAGTCAATTACTGTGGGTTTTATTTGTTGTGCATAGGTAGTAGGGATTTCAACCTGCTTGCTAGCTGAAGCTTCTTCAACTATCTTTTGTGTAGATTGGGTCGTATCCTCGATGCTTTTGCTTTTGCCATTTTGTGATGATTGTCGTGATTCCCCGATAGATTTTTCTTAAGAATCTACCCTAGAATTGGATCTGTAATTTCTTTGGAGTCACCTTCTATAGTCACACTGGAAGTAGGCTCCCTTATTGGTTCATTAAATAATTGGTCCATGGGACCATTGCCAACCTTCTTTCTTTGTAACTGAAAAACTTTTCCAGTTCTTCATGGTGTTAGGCCCGTATAATACTAGTGACTCCCCCATTATTATTTTCATTTTATCCCTTATTTATTGTGCCCCTATTGTCCCCATATTGTTATTAGTATGCCCCAGAGAAACCCACTATTGTTATTTTTGTGCCCTTATGTTATTATTGTTATGTCGGTTTGATTATATTATGACCCCTTAGACTCCTATATATAGAAGGAAGGTTTAGTCATTTGTATCATCCAAGAATTGTTCATTTGTGTAATGTAAAGGAGGTTTCCCCCTCGAAGAGGCTGAATTCTAAGGCGTTGATCTATCTTTTCTATCTTTTTGTGAACTGGTTTCCTAACATTTGGTATCAAAGCTTTGGATTCTAGGGTTTCACTGCTCCAAACAGGACATCGTGGAATTTTCAGTATAATTTTTTTCTACGACGTTTCAAAAGCTACAAAAAAAACCCATTTGAGCTGAAATCGTTCTGAACTTCAGGTTTGAATTTCAGAGCTTGTAGCACTATTTGTGTGGAGATATGATCTGAGGAAGTTAGGGTTTTTTGCAGACTCCTGAATTAAATTCCAAATAGGTGACCTGGGGTAAATCGTTATAACGTTTGTTTTGAGAATCAAATTAAAATTCCAAAAGAGGATGGCCTATAGTTTTCTATGTATCATTTTCAGGTACTAAGGTCGAAATAGTGACACATGGCATGTCGTACAAGTTCGATCTACTGAACTAGTCAATAATCAAGTCACCGTGGGAGATTTGGCATAACTCTTTCTTGGAGAATCCAATATTGATCAGACTTGCGGGGTTAGAAAGAGGACTCAAAGGGCTACTTCAAGAAGAAATTTCATATATTCAAGATCTGCAATTACAGAGATACAACAGATTCAATATCAAGGTCTTACAAAGTGAAAAGAAAGTGTGTAGGTTTTTTTTTTAAATTTTGCATAAGATTGGTTTGAAAAATTAGTTTGAAAGAATTTAAAGGGAATAGTGAAGAATTATTAGCATTAATTAATGCCCCGAAGAAAGAAAATGGAAACACCTACTAAGCAACCTGAAAGCTCTAGCATGACTCGTGAAGAAGTGGAAGAAATGCAACATGACATATCAAAATTACAAGACCAGGTACAACAAATTTCACTCTCACTAAAGGTAAATGAAGCCAAAATGAATGGCGTGGAAGCTAATATGAATGGAATGCAAGTTAATATGGATGGCGTGAAAGCTAATATGAATGGCATGCAAGTTAAGATGGATGGCGTGGAAGCTAAGATGGATGGCATAGAAGCTAAGATGAACGGCATGGACGATAAGATGGAAGAATTGAAGACAAATTTGAATAATTCGCTACAAGAAATGGTCACTAATGGTGAAAGGGTAGTAAAGGAAACTCATGATGAGAACAACATAAATGTTAATCATGATTTCATAAACTCTAATGTTGGATTGAAGACCCACCATGTTCCAAAAATTGATAAGGAACAACTAGACCATACAGTTGCAACAATCCAGGGAGGAGGCCTATAACAAAAATAAACATGTTCAAGACAACATTAAAAATATCTATGACAGAAGAACGAAAGCAGATGATTTCCAGATAGGTGACCTAGTGTTAAAATGGGACTCAATGAATGAAGACAAAGGAAAGCATGGTAAATTTGGCAGTTTGTGGAAATGGCCTTAAAAAATTGAAGCTTTCAAAGGAAATAATGCATTTTTCTTGAAGGACTTGATTGAAGAAGCACTGCCTGGTGGACTTGTCAATGGCAAACTTCTCAAGCACTACTTTCCTCAAAGTTAAATCAATTTCATTTAGAATTATTATACCTATCATTTTACTATTCTATTGCAAGAGTGAGGGTGGCTCACATAAGGAATTGAATCCCAGAGAGAAGGCCCTAAGCTGATGATGATTTGTTGCCCATATTTATGAATAACAACAGGTGGATCAGATTCAGTTACAAAATAAGGACAACATGCCCAATGGATCAAGGCTACTGATCGACATTGTTCTTGACACCTCATAAGGAGGATGCCATCCCCATTGGAGCCACCATTAAGGTCCTATATTTTCTAGGATGAGCTTACTATTAGTTGTTGATTTTTGTATATGAAAATGTTGGAATCAATGTTCCATTTTGTAAATTATTTCCAGAGTAGAAAAAGAAAAAGAAAAAATAGAAAAGTAAAAAGGGGATACAAGAATATGTGTGTGTGAAAAGAATGAAAAATAAAAAAATATGATAAAATAGGAAAAAGAATGAAATACCCTATGAAAAAAATAATAAGTGAGCAAGTTTAAATGCCACTCAAAAAAATTAAAAAAATGCATCAGAAATACCTTAGAGAGTTTGAATAATGTGTTGCTAGTTAAAATGCCACATTGAAGTTAGATAAATAGATTACTTTGTTTAGTCACATCGTTTAAGTGTGATTGGACTTGATTAAATATAATTAGTTTAGGTTAGTGAATAATAAATCACACAATGTAATCATGGTTGAACTTTAAAGTAGATTAGATTAGCCTAAGTTTGATTAATTAGACTACATTCTCTAGTCATGGTCTAATTAACTTATAAATAAATTTAATGTAATAATCTTGCTTTAAATATTATAAGCGCAAATGTCATATGAAAAGGTATGAATAAAAAAAACGACAATACCCTTTTGTCGTGTAGCGAATAACATTGACGTAGAATTGAGCGGACATGATTCACCCCACCCAGATCAATGACGAGGAATCGTATTCGGCCCCCCAGAGCCCCTCTGACATTTACGTATGGGGGGGTCCAAAAAGGTGAAAAGTTCTTTACTATGATGGGAGACGTGGTAGATATTGAGGTGCTTCATCACCCCCCATAAAAAAAACCACAAACCATCCCTCCCCCCCTCCGAAAACCAACTTTTCCTCCGCATCCAATTTTCCCTTATGATCGTTGACTTCCTCTCTCTCCCATCCATTCCTCTCCTGCCAGGTGGCCTCCTGTCCCCACCTCACTCCAATCCCAAGACACATCAACCCCCAACCCCACTCAACCCCAATAAATTATCACCACCTTTCCTTCTGCCACCTTAGGATCAAGCCATTAATCAATTAATTTCTACCCATTCCCATGAAAATGGACCCACTCCTCTAACCATTAAATCACAATGGTACATCAATTTGCCTATATTAACCACTAAAACTTGTTTCATCTACCTATTCATCATTGTTTCAAGCTTCTAATTAGATCAAATATGTTACAGTGTCCTTCCTGCACACCCGACCTGTTGCAGTGCCAAGTTAGTAGAACCTGACACTACCACAGTAATATAGACCACCATTGTGACTTGCATGTCCAATCAAATACCAGTTCACTTCTAAATACCATCCTGGAACCATTTTCTTGGGTAATTCGAAACTATGATTTCATTTCTCTTCTGTCATGGCCTCTAAAGGTAAATCCAAAGCCACAAATGGAAATCCCATGCTACTCCTTGTCCTAGACCTAGACCATCAACCCTTGGTGGATCAACAATACAAAATTGCTTAAACCAGTTGTGAATTCGATCTCTACAAACTTCACAACTTGTTAAAGCAAACCTTCTTAGACCAGAGTGATGAGCTAAATCTTTGGGACTCTCTCCTTCCCCAATTCATCTTTCCCTAGATACGTCTCTTCCCTGAATTCGTCTCCTAGTGTCAGTTTGGATCTATTCCTAGTCAAAGGTATATTATAGCCCAGAATGGATACATTCTCTTCACCATAACCCCTGAGTCAGTCAACCAAATTCTACAAATCCCAAATTTTGACTCCTTAAAGCCATTTTTAGTAGATTCCCTCATGGAATTGTACAAGAACTTGACCTTCCCATAAAGAGCCAAGATTTTTGATACTTTTCTACCATAGGATGCCCAATTACCCAAGAAGAACCCCCCCCCATTCATCCTCTATGTTCCCTGAGATGACCAAGAAGATAATTTCCATTGTTTCATGTTTACTGGGCTACCAATTCAATTAGTGGGTTGATAAGGTCATTATTGGTTTTTTATTAGTATTTAAAATGGTGAAAACCTCTTTATTTTCAATTATAGTCATTTCCTTGCAGATACAATCCATGATCAATTCCTAAAGTTCTCTATAGAAGGAAATTTAAAATATGCTTCAGTACTTGTATATCTATTTCTTTATCATCAAGCAGTCAGGTTTCAATTTCCCATGCAGAAATTAGAGTAAGGAAATGTTCAATCAATAATTCATTGGACTTCTTTAATAAAAAAGCATTCCAATGAGTTTAGCTTCAGTGATTTTGTAGATCAGTTCCTATATATAGTTGCCTACTTACTGAGAAGTGATGTGGAGCCTAGAATAGGACTAGAGATACAAAGAATTCTACATTCAAATGAGCAGACTAAAATAGGAGATTGGTACTTGTACCAGAACTATACTAAGATCAGGGTTTATGGGTGTGAATTGCCACCATACAGGCTCCCAAATTTTTTTCCCATGAGGATCTTCTCATTAGAATATATAATACAAATGATACATATGGATGATCTCCATTTTGTTGCAGCAAAGAAGAAGTATCAGTTTAAAATCAAGGCACAAGTTGGACCATTTATATGTAACATCAGGGTAGTAGGTAAGGATACATATTTTCTCCTTAATAAAATGAATTTCAAGTTGAGTTTCACTAGGTCATATGACCCTTTTGGCATCATTTCCAAATTAAGAGTGGAGCAGAAAACCACGCCCTATAGTCACACTCCGAGACCAGAGATACAAAAGTTTATGAATCAAATTCAGTGGGAGAAGAATATGCTACAAGAGGCAAAAGAATAGGTGATATCCATGACTAATTCATAGACTCCAATACCTCAAGAGAAAAAGGAGAAGAGAATAAGAGAGGATGATTCCCCTTTAGTGATAGAGATTGGAGTCAAAGAATTTCGTATATACAAGAAGAAGCAGAAGACTAATACTAAACCAATTTTTCTACAACAGGATCAGGAGCAGGCCACCATAGTCCTAACAGGCCCTCATGTTTCTACAAGGGAAGAAGATATCCTCATAGGATCTCCCTCTTCCTCATATTCCCAAGATCCCCCAGATACAACTCACACAACAGATTTGGTTTAGGACCAAGCTTAACCAAACATTTTTGCCAAATTCAAAGAAATCAAGGAGAAAAATGAACTTCTCAAAGCCACCACATATTCTCAATTATAGAAGTAAACAACCTCCTAAGAGCACATGCTTATTTTAGCCTTTGACACAGCAAAGGGCAAAATGCAAATTTATTTCCTTCAAGCACAGGTCCCATTTCCAAAGACTCCAACTAATTACAAGAAGTCTATATTTTCTTTTGATGTCAACGAGATTCACCCTATCAACCAAATGGACACACATAAACAAACTCGTGAGATGTTGTGCTTGTGCGAAAGAAGCGAAAGAAATTGTGAGGAAAAAGAATGCAAACATAGTAGCATTGAAGAAACAACTCAAGTTTCCCTCTACATAAGACCGATAGACAAAGGAAGTTGAGTTGGGGAGCTTGAGAAACAAAAGGAGGACATGTTGAGGTTTATAATTGAACAAAATAGCCAAATTAAGGACATGGAGGTTGAGATGGAAAAAATGTTGAAGGAAAAGGAGCATTCATCACAACTAGCAGTAGTTCCACTAACAACATTCCCCATTTCCATTACAAAAATAGCATGAGCATCTACATTGACAAAAACAGAAGAACATACCACATATTCTTCAAATGATATGGTTAAAACTATGGAAGACATGTCCATTCAGGGGCAGGAAATTGAAAAATTAAAGGCCCAACTCATAACTTTAGACGAGCAGAAATTAAATATTGATAGTTCATATGTAGCAGAACTACAAAAATCTCACACGCTAGCCTAAAATATTGAGTAGTTGGAAAGTGAATCAAAAATGGCACATACTTTAGCAGTCACGAAGGAAAATATATGGATAGAAATAAATGAGGCCATGACTGAAATATGGCCCAAAATTGATATTACTTTTGAGCAGGAAGAGTTAATACAGAGATCAAAGGAGGTTGTTGCAGAGGTAAAAGTAGATTTGGGACAAAATTCTGGTGAGGCCACTACACTGATAAGGATTTTGAATTCAAAAACCAAGGAAGAATTAGAAGAATTCGAAATTCCAGATAGGACAGAAGAAATTTTGGAGGTATGAAGGGTCCTCACTAAAAGCAACCTAATGCTGTGGTTAGAAAAAAATGTCACAATATGGATTCCAACATTCAGAAGTTTTATAAAAAGTTTAATGTGCTTAATCAGAAGGGATTGCAAGGATTGTTAGGAATTGAAGATAAACTCATTAGCTTAGAAGACTACCACCACAAATTATATACTATTGTAAGAAATAAATCAAAGTTTTTTGGCATCAAAGGAAGCATCACAATGAAGTCTTTTATGGAGGCATTGGATTTTGACATGTTCATCAAACATGAGATTAAACACTTATTTATCATCAAGCCTACCTTTCAAAAGTATCCTGAGGTAGATGAGATCTACAAAAAGGTAGTAAAATTTTCTATTCCAAGTGAAGATCAATGGGATAAAATATGTGAACTACTTGGATAAAGCAGATTTCACCTCCAATAGCAATACAACAGGACAACACTTCTTCGGGCCCAGTCATCAACAACAACCCTCGAAGATAGTGCCATCAGCGTCAACAGTTTTAGATCTCCTATATTTTGTTCTATTTATGTAAATAGTTTTGAGATATTTTGTAATAAATATTAATATTTCCAATCAATATATTTTGTTAGAATTTGTATAAATATTTCAGAATTCGAAGTATTAATGTTGAGACTTCTATGAAAAAGAAGACTTTTGATGTAAAGTTGTTCACTGTGCTAAAGTGATTAATTCTCAGTAATACAGAAAGTTGTTTTAGGATTCCTAGGTCAGACTCATTAGTGAATTTTCTTTCATGTTAATGTTTTTTTCTTTGTCATCACATATGTTTTCCTTATTTGATTTTTTGAAAGAAAAATAAGAAATTGAATTTGTTTAATTTTCCTCAATTCTGGCTTATGAACAATAATTGATATCTTCCAACTGATGTTAAATATATAATTCATAAATTCTCTATGTTTAATTGATCCTTAATATTTTCCTCTGTCTCACTTCACAAAGCTCATAAGATTCGATAATCTGCATACCTTTCCCTTTTACACTTGTCTATTAACTCTGTAATTGATCTACTTAAAGTTAATTAACTCCATTGCCTAATGGCTTCCTATTGCAGTTTCAACCAAACAATCCAAAAAACCAAATTATGAACCTTACGTCTAGCCTAAAATCTCACTACAAAAAAATCTAAATCTTACAGAGAGATCCCTCTGTGAGTTTAGAAGGGCTAGCTTCTAAACTTAAAGGTGGTTTTGTGGTGACCTCTGGGTTTCTTTCACATAATTAAGAAAT
This sequence comes from Pinus taeda, assembly GCA_000404065.3. NCBI lineage: Eukaryota > Viridiplantae > Streptophyta > Pinopsida > Pinales > Pinaceae > Pinus > Pinus taeda. Next base: position 66,886 of record APFE030036626.1, read on the forward strand.
TACGGCGTGATAACATATCCAGTTGTGTTCAGTTAAACTAGTTCTAACAGTTAATGGAACTAGTGGAATGTCAATTGTTTAGTGGGACAACAATCTAACTTAGTGATCATCCAGTTAACTGATCAATCAACAAAAATAGCTAGTGCATGCAAGGAATTAGAGTTCCTCAAGAGTGGTGGAGATTCCAAGGTAGTGTAATAAGTAGATGTAAACTAGTTTGAGTGTAAAGGTGTTTCATGCAGTCAAATGATCGATCCTTCAGAATTATGAAATCAATTGGAGGAAAATTCCTAAAAGATAGGGGCTAATTCCTTAGGATTTGTGTAAGGAAATAGGGGCTCAAGTAGAGGAAAAATTTGACTAAGTATGGGTCATAACTTCTCATTGAGCAAAGAGATGGGTTATCCACTTGCAGGTTGTGCTTAGAGATGGCAAGAAATTGGAATACATTCTCTATTAATTTGATTAATGAAAAGAGGCTTGAGGGGTTTTTCCTAGTTGGGTTCCCCTCGAAAAATATTGTGCATGTGTGGTTTTTCTTATTGCATTTTTGGGAATGTTGTTCTAAATTGTGAGTTAAATTTCGCAGATCAATATAGTAGAATTTTGTCTCTTGATTTTAGATTAAAATTCTTGAGAAATTACAATTCTATCACCACATTTATACATGGTATCAAAGAAAGATTCACATTAGAATTGGAATTTTGAAGTTGTTCCTTAGGAGGTACAAATTCGTAGCTTCAATGTAGTAGGATTTCTTCAGAGTTGGGAGAATGAACTTCAACGGGTTAGAGTATGCCTTCGAAGGAAATTCAAATTTAATTACATGGAAGGATCGCATGAAGGTGGTGCTTGATGACAACAGATTTTTGTAATATGTCAAGACAAACATTGCAAAACCAGGATTAGCTGATGCTCGAAACCCATCCCAATGGAAGAAAGATGTAGCCAATGAAGGAGAATAATATTGGAGGGAGTGCGAGTCCATATTGTCTCAAATATCCATGGGAAAGAAACTCCTTTCACAATATGCAAGTCACTATTAGACTGTTCGAGAATAGAAGTGACCATAGAAAACTAACCCTCAAAGACAAACTTTGAAATATCAAGATGTAGAAAAATGAAACTATTCCGTAGTACCTCACCATATTTTCATAAGCTCGGGACAAGCTTGGAGGGGTTGGTGTGAATGTTGCAAAACATGACCTATTGAGCCTAGTTCTTTTAGGCCTTCCCAAAAGCTGACATAAATACTAGGTGTAGAGACCAATCCAAGGTTCTAGATTAGACTAAATTTAATGTCAACCAAGGTAGGTAAACTTAGAGGCACATGTCTAAATTTTATAGACCTAAAAGGATCTAATCTGTCTAAATAAGTGTCTAGTGTGACAGGCTACAACACTCTTTTACAAGAGATTGAAGTATGTTTCCTTTCACAATTTAAACACTTATATCATCTAATTTAATTAACTGTTCTAAAAAACAGAGTGTTACTAGTCTGATTTCTCAATCCTCTTACAAGGATATAATTCACAAAAACTCTTTCAAAATAACACACTAAGCATACTAAAAATCAAATTCATGAAAACAGAGTTCATAGAAATATTTTGAAATTCAATGTTCAATTAAACCTTTTACAAGGACTTATTCAATAATTTTGCAATTGAATTTTCAAGCTACTAATATGAATCATAAAATAACAATCACAAGAACTTCTAATTAAATTGATAAACTCACAAGCAATGAAATGAAATAAAACGCTATTCAGATCTGAATACTAAATTCTATGAAACAGAAAAGAAAGTGTACCAATCCTCACGTAGGGCCCTTCCGCGCTTTCATGGCACACTTTGAAAAACTTCAAGTGATAAGAACGTTAACTCATAAACACCATAATTGATGAAATTCTGCCTTTGATTAAGTTCTGAGAATAGATTACATTAAAAACAGAGTTCTGGAATACGCTTACAGTCTTAAGTCTACTCTCTTCAATGTCTTCACTAGCATTCTCTTTTTTAATAGTAATCAAAATCCTCCTATTCATTAAAATTTACAACCAAAAAGGCTATTTTCGTTCGTCCTAATCCTAACTGATTTCTAAAACAAATAGAAATCAGTTTAGGGTCCCTAATCTTAAGCAAAAGATCAAGTACATTCATTATAACTTCAGATTTTTCTGCTGAATAGGCTGGGTTTGACCAGCATTGACCATGTATTTAGGAGCTCCAAATTCGATGTTAAATAGATTTTCCACCATGTATGTACATCCTAGATCATGTCCTTATCTTCTGTTTCGATTTTCCTACCATGCCACATGTCACAACATAAACCAATTACAGGAAGTCATTACATCCCATAATTTTGTTGAAAAATTCCAATTTTTAACATAAAAATCCATAAATTAAATTTAATGTAAAATAACAATTATAATGCTTCATTAATCAATTTCAATGGACTATGCGGAGTTTATGGAAGAAAATGGTAGATAAATGATGGATTTTTAGAAGAAAAGAATAGCAATAAAATAGTACCAACATCTCCCCCAAACTCAATGATTTTGGATGTCCTCATGCTAATCCTGATGTGCTCCCTTTATATTCTGTTTCTGCTTGTGCCTCTGCTGCTTGTAGCAATACATCTACATTCTTCTAAACTTGGGCATTCTTCTGAACTCGGGACTCATGTTTCATATTCCTATATTTTTCTTTGAGAACTTTTTTCTGATTGTACCATTTTGTCGCCCATTTGCATATTTCAGTTTGATCAGTCTTAAGTTCTTTGACTTTCTTCTTTAGTTTCTCATTTTTTTGTTGAATCTTCTTGCTCTGAGCTCTCAACATTTCATTTTCCTTCTTTATGACCTTCTCTAACATGTTTGCTTCCATCAATTCCTCTTTTAGCTTCAATCTGTTTCTCTAACCTTCTCTATTTCTTGTTTGTAGGTGTTGGCTCTTTCCTTTCTCCCTTGTTACTCTCAGTTTCCATTTATGCTTCCTGTTCTGGCTGTGAATTAGCATTGCTTTCAATTTCCATTGGTGCATTTGCATTCGGCTCTGGTTGATCATCTTGTGTCTGATTCCTTTTTATTCTCCTTGATCTTCTCTTATAAGTAGTGAAGATTTTATCTTTTTCAATTTTCTTGGCAGTTTCTTGCCTCATCCTTCTTGTCCTTACACTACTGCTAGGTTGAGGAACATTGCTTGACTTAAGCTCAGGGACTTCCTCATCAATATCAATCATAAACTCTGTGCTTTCTTGCTTTTCCTGTTCATCTTCTCTAATTTTGATTTGATTGTCAATTAAAAATTCTTTCCATGTTTTTCCTTTCCTTTGTAACTCAAATTCAATTAGAATTTTGATCAAACCAAAATGATACAAACTCCTATCTTCATTACCTTTTTGTTTCTGAATGGTCTTCGACATTTTAGTCAAACTTTGTAAGAGAAAATAGGGCAGACTGATAGTGCATTGACCTTTTAAGTGCAATAGAATTTTTTTGTGATATAGGTATACTATTTGAAAGAATAACTTCGATGTAAATCACATGTAGACAAACATTTGTCGACGCGTTTCGAACCAACCAGGGTGGTTCATCGTCAGGACAAGTTGAAGAAACAGATCCAGCTTTGCATACTAAATAGTGTGAGCAGAGCCTCCAAGGGCTATCTTGATCAACGACTAATTTTGACTTAGGGACCGCAGTCAAAAAGTCAAATTGATAATTTAATGGAGTTAGTTATCATACCTTAAATTATATAAAAGAAAAACTCATAGATGTTGTTTACATTACTATTTTATTAAAAATTGTAACTTATATGGGAATTAAAAATACCTAACTTCTATATATA
>APFE030036628.1:0-21300 GCA_000404065.3 Pinus taeda
TCCCTCTGAAAAATAACCGTGCCTACACCTGAGACACTATACTTCTCATCATTACCCATCCCTATGAGTATCTGGAGATCTTTCTCCTCCAAAGTACTCAACAAACTTTTGTCACCGTCATGTGGAAAGAAGCTCCACTGTCAAGAAACCAACCACTTTCCATCATGGATGAAACCATGCATGCGAAGAGTGTGAAATCCAACTCAAACTGTGAAGCAAGTGCCTCACCTTCAGATCCTTCCTCGGATCCCTTCTTGGATTTCTTCTTTGGGCAATTAGTAGCATAATGGCCCAACTCATGACAACGAAAGCATCTCACCTTCGACTTGTCAACCTTCTTCCCATCATTGGAAGAACTGGATTCGAAAAGAGAAACCTTACCCTTCCCCTTCTTCGCCTTACTCGCTAAGGCATAGTTCTCCTCATCATGCATAGATGAAGAACTGTCTCTGGTGCGCCGTCTAATCTCCTCTTGCACAAGATCTGACCAAAGTCTCTCCCATCCTGGCAATTTCCCCCTTCCATTCACCGAGTCCCGGTAGCTATGCCAGCTCTCAAGAAGGCCAAGGAGTGCTAGACTCACCATACTCTCATCCTCAACAGTTACCCCCACACTTCCCAACTCATCTCGGCATTGGGCGAACTTCGTGAGATACTGGGGCATACTGTCTCCATTCTCACACTTAGATGTTTCTGAGTTTATCCTTGAGCGCCATTCCACCAGCTCAAAAATCAACCACTTCCGATCTAAAATTCGTGAGAACAAAGTATTTCTTGTACAGAGATCGATTGTATGGGCATTCACTGGATATCTCACCTTCCAAAAGAAGGATGAATCCAGAGGCTACCTGGCTTGATTACAAACTCTGCCTGAAGAAATAAAATGTAAACACTCTCTGAATAATAGATCCGATGATCAACTTCGCTTTGATATCATGTAGAAATCTCTTCTACAAATCAACCTGGCTCTGATACCATGTAGAAATTTTGAATAATATGACACATATTCACGGAGATTATCCTAATTATACACTATTTCGGAATACATGCATAATACATAACCTCCTCTACGTTGATCATCGATTTACAGAAGTAGAAACAATAACATGCGCACATAGAAGCATCAATCACACATATCAACACAGTATTTTCCTGGGGAAAGCATCTCGCAAAAACCCCCAACTATCTATATATTATATTGATTGAGAACATGTAACAATACATAGTACAATACTTCTCACAAGTACTCAGTACTATCTCCACTTGTTACACATAATCTAGCTCAGACCTAATCTCCAAATCTCCCCTGCTGCTTGCCTGCCTCCACTGCGCAATCCTGCAATACCTGCTGAGAATGGATGAGAATGAATTCTCCAAACTTGTATTTCCCTTTATTGCACAATCCCAAGTGAAAATCACGTGAGCATAGGCTATTTCACTGGGCATATACTCAATCCACTTGCATGTGCAAATCTCATGCACAACTGATAGTCACAACTCAACCCTTTCACTCACCTCTAACATTTGTCTCCACTGAACTGTCCATGCACCGATTTAACTGATGTATTCTTCAGTTTCATTATGAGTTAATAATTAGTGAATTAATTAATAACTAATTCACACAACTCATCACTTAGTCTATTGGCCAGTTAGACTAAATACAACTAGTTCAACTAAGTCAAATTGAACACAACTCCATTAACTGCTCATCTAACTCCACAGAACTCACATGCATGAGTTCTAACTGAAGTCCTCCATGCAATATCTCAACTAACACATAAGAAACCACGTGATTCCTTCTGTCAGCTACATGTGCCACATCCGTAGCTCCAATTGAAGTGCTCCAAGAGAATAAGATAAAGTTTAGAGTCCAAATATTACTAAGGGCTAATAATATTTGACTGTTTCTATTTTTACCTGACAGTCTAAAAATAGACTTTGATCACACCGCTGTGATCCAAAAAATAGAAGTCCATCTATTTTTTCCAACATGACCAATCATCCATAAACAACATCTTGCAACTCATAGACCATGATGCATATGTCTAAAAATAGACTTTGCACCAAAACTTGCATGCGGGACCACTTAGTGAAGGCGACTCCTTTCCACTAAGCTCCATCATCTTGTTGCATTCTCAATAAGAATTTCTTGTTGCACACTTTTTAACAATGCCAGATCACTAGGCCAACACAATGAACACATCATAACAAACGTTACTATGATCTCTACCCGATCACTAGGCCATATAAGCATGGATGCCACCGGATTTCTCCACCTACACCGTGAGGAATTTTCCTGTCTCTTAGCCTCTTAGGCTTTACCACAATCCAAACTCATATCACTAGGCCCTAAACCAAGACCCACTCTTTAGGCTTTACTGCATATCCCAAACCCGGGATTACTAGGCCCAACAGAGAGCAAACCACCTCTTAGCTTTACTGTATATCTTTCCATTCACCGGTAAGGATTCCTAGGCCATCAGAGGCAACACAAAATCCGGCTTTACCGCAACCCACCGTCTGGTTCAGGGGTTACCAGGCCATGTGTTCTATCATTTCGGAGATCCACCTCACTCAACTTCGAATCCATCCGACAATCCATCTCAACTAAAACATGAGAACCCAACACACCATGGCTATCCGGAAATGGCAAGGCTAGGATGAAAACATTTTTACATTTGGAAAAACCCATGCCACAACAACAAAAGAACCACATGCAATACCATGTGTGCCAAATATAGCAAGAAAAATACACATGCAAATCGATTCTTGTAATGAATCATGTTGTAGCTGCTTGACCCTGCTTTTCCCTGCTTGATCTTTGCTTCCTCTTGCCTTCTTCTGCCTTTCTTGATCCAATGCCAAAAATTTCTCCAAGAAAACTCTAAGTGTCAAGAGAGAGAGAGAGAGAGAGCTCCAAAACTAAACTGACAAAAGACTACTCACTGATCCTTAGAAGCCTTTTTATGAATGAGGTCTATATTTTCTTCATTTTCCATTATTTTCTTTCAATTTACTTCTCACATGCAACTTGTGACCTTTCACTTCATTTTTCTCCTAATTTCCATTATTTTTCATAAATAAATGTGCCAAAATGCCATTTTGCCTTTCAAAAGACTTAGCGATTGCCTTTGCCAATTTCCTTAGCCATAATAAACCAAATGAACACCCCTTAGGATGTCTTGCTCAACATTCAGCTTGGAATAAGTGTCCCATCAACCGTGGTTATTATTTTTGCCTTTATTTACTTTTATTACATTGAGTTTTCACCAGGGCTGTTACAAAGCCTTGACTTGCTCCCGAGCCTCCTGATCAACCTCTCAGACCACTTGGCCTTCTTCCTCCCTATGGTGGGTGGCTCTGGATGATCTGTCTGCTCTCGGCATGGTTTATCCTCCTCATCCTGCTGCAAATTTTGTTGTGCTACCCTTTTTCCATTGGATTGTGGTTGTGGTTGACTTTGAGGTGTTGGTTGTGCCTCCCGTTCGGGAGTGAGTAGATCCTCTCCAGGTACTACAATCTGCTCACAATCTAAGGAAACTCTCGGAGCCTAGTCCTCCTGGATTCTCACATCTCGCCTAAGAACTATCTTCTTGAATCTTGGAACATACACCTTGTATTCCTAAGATGTCTCACAATACCTCACAAAGATACCCTTCTCTATTTTGGCATCCAACTTCTTCCTATTATCTTTAGACACATGATAGTAGACCTTTGTGCCAAAGATTTGGAAGTGTGAAACATCAAGCTTCTTATCTGTGAAAGCCTTCTTTGGTGTGACTCATCCAAGCACCTTATGCGAACTCCAGTTTTGGAGAAATACTGCAATGTTGCATGCTTTTGCCCACAAGAACCTAGGCAGATCTTGATTATGCAACATAGCTCTAGCTACGACAACAATACTCCTATTCTTCCTCTTAGCCACCCCATTATGCTGAGGGTTATGAGGTGTTATCAAATCTCTCCTAATACCTTCTTTTGAACATAACTCCTTGAACGCATTAGAGATATATTCTCCACCACTGTCACTTCTCATTGCCTTGATTTTCTTCTCGATATGCTTCTCTACTAGGGCCTTAAACTCCATGGACCTATCTAAGACATCATTTTTCTTTTCATAAAATAAATCCAAGTTTTCTGAGAAAAATCATTAATGAAAGTGACATAATAACTGTGCCTCATCAATGATGGAGAAGAGAAGGTCCCACGCACCTCTGAATGCACCAGCTCCAAAATACATTTGGCTCTGTTATCCTGACCATGGAAGGAAGACTTGGAATACTTGCCAAGCGTGCATCCCTTGCACACTCCACTCTTGTTAAGGGCTCTTGCTAGTAATCCCGTGGAAATTTTTTGAAGAATATTTAGTGCCCAATGATATAAGTGTCCCATGCACCTGTGCTAAAGTTCACCTACATTCACACAACCTACTTTACTGCTCAAGGCTTCACCAGTGTCTACATGCAACTTGTAGATATTTCTCAACCTTACACCTATCTACTTCTTACATCCAGAAGCCAAGTGCTGCAGGTAAGCCTTACCTTTGCTGAATATGACATCATATCCTTTATCCTCAAGGATAACTACTGAAACCAAGTTATTCTTCAACCCTGGAACATAGAGAACATTTTTGAGATGAAGAGTGTTATCTGAATCCCTCTCAAAGATGACAATACCAATTCCCTTGGTAGCATACTTGCCATTATCTCCAAGCTCAATATTCACTTGCATGTCTGTCTCATCCAACTGGGTAAAGTACTTGATTTCCATTCACATGGAAAGAGGCCCCTGAATCAATGTACCACACACTGATCCATATTGAGATTCCCATGCAAGTCATCAATGACAAGTCCTTCTCAAATTCAGAGGAAAACTCATCTACCTCAGCTGATGTAGCTACATGATCCTTATTCGACCCCTTTTTCTTCAGGTTAGAACACTTGGAAGCATAGAGTCCAAAAGTATGGCATTGGAAGCATTTGATCTTACTCATATCTGTCTTCTTCTTGTCACTCTTTTCTCCGTTTTCACTCTTCCCTTTGCCTTTCTTGCCTTTGACCTTACCTACAAGAGCAAGATTCTCCTCCTCCCTCTCAACCTTTGAACCCTTGCCACTGTTGCTAGGAGTATCAACTAGCGTGAGCCTTAGCTCCTCCTAGATGAAATCACTCCATAGGTGTTCCTAATCTGACAACTTATCTCGTTCAGTAACACTTTGAACAAAAGTATGGCAGTCTTTGGTAAACACATTCAGATTCACACACACTAGCTCTGTGTATATGTGATTCTCACTAACAACTGCTAGCTCATCACGAACTTCCTGAACTTTGGTTAGATAGGCAGTGATGCTCTCACCCTTGTGCATTTTAATTGTCCTCAACGCTTCTTGGAGGACCATCTTTTAGTTCTTTGAAGAGTTTTGGTAGAGCTTGACTAAGGCATCCCACATGTCCTTAGTTGTATTTTTACCTGCAACATGAGGAACTATATGATCTTAAAGTCCATTCAAGATAATTCTCTTGGCCTTGGCCATCTGCCTTGGGAAGAGCTTCAACTCGTTTGGATCTAAAGGTTCTGCAACACCTTTCTCAACAAATTCTTTCAGCCGAAAGTCATCCAACAAAACAATATGTGGACCTTCCAAACACCAAAATTTTAAGTTCCATCCAATCTATCATGCTCTCGCAATCCCAATCCTGTATGAGTTGTTGTTATGAACAATCTGAAAATAATTTTTCTTTCCACACAGACATAAAATTTCTCTACCAAATAGCAGCGAAATAGAAAAAAAAATAATTTCACAAAATCCACACAAAAATATCACAATTTTTCTAGGGAACCCAACATGGAAAACCCATGCTTACTTGAGAATTTTATTGAAGAAAAATGGACTATAAATCTCTTACAAAATCCAACTATTTCAATAGAGAATACAATCTGATCTCTCAGCCTTGAACTAGGTTTGAAACTGTTGGAATACTCGGGCAGGGGGGCACGGGGTGGCTGGGGGGTGAATCAATATTTCTTTCAATTAGTATTATTATTAATCTTTTAGATCATTAGTTAATCTTCAATTATTATCAGTGTTTGTACAATGATAACAGTAATCAAAAGGAACACAAATGCAAACAATTTTTAAGGTGGAATCTTCCTCCTGGACAAAACCCACCTAAACACTTTTCTAATAATTCTTTAATATTCAACTACATTTGAAAAGAAAGCTCCAACTTTCTAGAATCTAGAAAATTATTCTTCTCCATCTCCTACTAGATGGACGCTCCAACGATCGAGATTCTTCAGTAGTCAACTGAACGATTTCCCCAACACCCAATGAGCTACAATTCACCATAGCACCCTCCTACCACCCTGAATTTTTCACAGGCTTAAACTTGTCGGTGACTTCATGAACCAACCTAACACCACCCTACCACCCTATAGAAGAATAAAAGAGGAATGTACTCCTGTACCAGGGAAAATGATCCCCTTTACAATGATATAAAATGATGTAGAAGAAGAAGACACACTAGACCATAACCCCAACTATGATACAACCACCTAATGATGATCCTAGACCTTCCGACACTACCTCTTCAACTCTTGGCAGATATACACTTGTACAACTTTTACAATGATGCTTTTACAATGACTCTGTACAATGATACTTTTACAATGACTGTATGCAGTACTGCCCACTTGAAGACTTCATGTGGTGAACTTCTTGCTGTTGCTCTGCACCTTGATTGTCGCTCTTGTCATGCTACCCTTTCTCACTCTTCAGAATATTAGATTATGCATTGAGACTTCTCTTGATGAATATATAATACCTGCAAAAAGTCTTCAAGGAAATACCCATGACATGATAATAGAAAAACTTACCTCATCTTGTAGAGCATATGTGTTAATTTTAGGTATGTTCTATGCTCAGAGAAATTTATTTCAATTTTCACAGTTAGCTCAATATCTTTTCCAGATTAGCAATCACATTAGTATTAAATTAAATTGCAGATAGAACATAAACATAGATCGCAGAAGACAAGCCAACACAAGAGGACACAAGATGTGGCTCTAGCCAGGGACAAACCCCAATGTGGGGAAAACCTTGATCAATTCTTCTTATATGTTCTTCAATATTTCAACAAAGAGAGCGAGAGAGATAGTACATATACAACAAAAGTCAATACTTTGACTTATCTAAGTAAGAGCATAGATCATCTCTAAGAAGATGATACATGAGGTAGCTGAACTCAGTTGAAGACATGTTGCTTCGATTGATTCTCCCAGGTGACTCCATCACCATGAATTGTGTTGTACATCGTCATAACGCTCCACCTCACTGTGCTGCACCCATCATCACTATGTTGGACCTCATTACCATACTGCTGCACCTTATGTTGCACCTTCTTGTATTGAAACATCTTGCTGCACTCGCCAGTGCTGCCTCATACTATACCTCACTGTACTGCACCATGTACCATTGTTGTCCCATGTGCCATTGCTGCACCATGCCATAGCGCTATCCCATTTGTATTGATGTTGTCCCAATTGTATTGCTGTTGTCCCATCACAGCTGTTGTCCCAATTGTGCCATGCCATAGTTGTTGTCCTAATTGTATTGCTGCTCTCCCATCACAACTGTTGTCCCAATTGTATTGTTGCTCTCCCATCACAACTGTTGTTCCAATTGTGCCATGCCATAGCTGCTGTCCCATCTTCCCTTGCTGCACCATGTGACCTTGTTGTCCTATCTTCCTTGCTACGAACACACGATACAAACGCTGCCGATTGTCACTTCATTACTGCTGTAATTTCTGGGACTGGATAGGGCGCACAACAGTCCCTAACCATCCTCAAATCTGGCCCAAAATTTCCCTCATGAAATGTGGCATATGCTAGTGTAAACCCTCTGCCTCCACGCTGAAGATGAGAGTATAACATGACCCCAAAAAAGCGCACACTGTCCCATTTATCTTTGTTGTAGCTTACGACCCACATATCAAACCCAAACAACCCTCCTCTGCCTTGGCCCTCTAGGAAGATATCTCAGCCCTCCTAACAACAACTCGACCTTCACATATGACCCTGTAATAGCCTCCAAAAACCCACGTTGTTCGGTCTTCCTTACTGCGGCTAGGGTAGGGTAGATCTGCATATTTGGGCAGTGTGAATAGGTCTTCTTCACCATGCTATGTCTCTCCTTTATGCAACTTTGAGGGCATAGTGGGTAGCGTATAGAATCAGGGGTCTTCTCCATTGGACTGCGGCTAGATCATCCACTTTAGGACTGCGGCTAGGGCATTCTTCTCCTAGATTTCTCTTCCACTGAAACCCAAAGTGAGTGGAGAGAAATTAAAGAGAGAAGTGTGTGTGAAATGACTCTCAAGTCATCTCCTTTTATACTAAAATGTTGAGCACATGTGGGGGTTATTTGGTTGCCAGCCGACTTTGACAAATTGTCTTATAACATAAATAAATTCTTAACTCCATGAATACTTATCGGAATCAGATGATCTTTAGATCAATCCTGCACCTCTCGATGAGAGGGATCCAAGAATATTAGCTGCCATAAATAAGATGACCCACATGGAGTTTGGCCCTAGTTTCCAATTTTAACACTCCCTCTCAACTAGGGATAACTCCATCTACTAATCCATCTACCAGACTGTACCATCTCTACCATTAGTGCCCTGCACTGCTCTCCTCTACTATGCTCTGCTGAACCATGAAGAAGAAGAATTGATCGAGAATGTCTCATACCATTCTCTACTGACCTAAAGTCAGTGCATATGAATAGAGCGTGTCATATCACTCTTTATTGATTCCAGATCAATTCCAAAAGAGAGTGAGTCATATCACTCTTATTGACCCGAAGTCAGTTCCAATTGATCCCAGATCAATATCAAAAGAGAGTGTCTCAAACCACTCATACCAATCCCAGATAATTTTCATTGATCCCAGATCATTTTCATTGATCCCAGATCAATGCAGGTCATCCTAGCATAGGGAGTATGGTAGATACAACGATGCGTCCATCGATAGTACTACTATGGTCCCTAACCCCATTTCCCTGCTCATTGACCAGATGAGAGGTACTTCCCATGAGTCCCAGACTATATGAGTAGGATGCCTCGAGGAGAACCACTCATCTTGTCCATAAGTCACCATGGGGTGTCACAGGGGAAGGCTGAACCATTCACCCTGTACATAGTGCACCATTAGGGGAGGGTGAGTTGCCCTATGGTCACTTGTTGCTCCAAGAAGTACCCCAAGCCCCCTGGAGCTACCAGATCTCAATGCATGCATCATGCAGGACCCTCATAAGAGGGTTTCTCAACGACTCCAAGTTGTTCGGGAAAGTAAAAAAAATTGACCTTTCCCCGGGCCTTCGACAGAATGACTGCGACTTGTACATGAGTCTCAATGCAATGGAGCCTTCTTGCTCATCGATGCACCATATCCCAGATAAGGTAGTATCTGATGTCTACATGCTGGAGAAATCATAGAATACAAGATTCTTCAATAATCGAATCCCTCCCTGGTTGACATAGAAGATCAAAGTGGTATCCATCATGTGTACAAACAACTCACTGAAGAGCTTCCACAACTTAAAAGCTTCACACGAGATCATACTCGTAGCTATGTATTCTGTCTCAGCGGTGCTTAAAACAACCAACTTCTGCTTCTTGCTCATCTAGGATATCGAAGCAGAACCCAAAAAGAACCAACACTTGGAAGTGCTCTTGCGATCCTCCACACTGCCTGCCCAGTGAACATTCGAATAATCATGCAGCTTCTCATTTCCGGTAGTGTATCTTAATCCATGAGAGATTGTGCCTCAAAGATATCTCATAATATTCTTGGCACCAATCCAGTGAGTCTCAACCAAATATGTGCCCAACGTGTTAATTGAAAAACATATATTTGGACGGAAGTTCACCAATAACATCAATGCGAATGAGTTTATGAACTCATAGGCATTTCCCAAATCTGGTTCAGCATCACTACCACATAACTTCTAAAAGTTAAGCTCCATCAAGGTAGTCATGGGCTTGTAGGTTACCATTCCAAATCCAGAATCTAACTCCCTCTTACTTTTGCAAATGAGAGGGTCTGCACCTGTCAGAAATGTGTCGTCCTTAGAAGGTGCCGGTATGTGAGGTCTATCATCCACAACTTTCAAGCAATGGTTTGGGTCAGCTTCACTCCTAGTGAATCTCAACTTCATCAAGCAACTATCAATCCTCTCATACTACGCCCAAGGGTGTTTTGCTTCAAGCCATAAAGGGCTTTCTTCCACCTGCATACATGAGATTCCTAATCATGAATCTCAAACCCTTCGGGTTGTTCCAAACCTGTGGACTTGCTACATGAGGGGAATTGTCCCCTTGTAAGATTTTCCTTCGATACATCTCAGACATGTACCTTCATGCTCCTTTTTAATTCAGGCATCCCAGTCACTCACATTGTGTAGGGCCCCATAATAAGTAGACCTCTGGTGTTATAGATGAGATGTGACAACTGACATGGTCCCCAATGGACTTCCTGCAACTTTATACAAATTGCCAACCCTGAACCCATGAGTAAAAGCATCTTTGAAAATTTCATTTTCAAACACGTACCTTTCCATCGATGAATGCCACCCTGTAACCTTTGATTTCCATTACTGAAATGGACACTAGATTCTTCTTGCGGTCAAGTACATAAAAGAGATTCTTGTAAATGAATCGAGTTACCCTCATTCAATTGAGGGGTAACATTTCCTACACCCTTTTTGGGATAGATGGCATCGACTCCAAGTATAATCCCACGATTGTTTCCATCTCTACCAAAGTAGAGAGAGCACCCTTCTATTCGATGAAGTGCCTTGAAGCACTACAATCAATAAGCTAGATTCCCAAAGAGTCTGGGGGAGAAGGCCAATACAAGATAACGATTCTTTATCTTATTAGAAACAACATTTCATTATTCATACCTGAGGTTCCTTGCTTTCTTTGAAGAGTCGGTCGTTTCCTTGATGACCTGCATTACTTGTCATTCCTTTCATCATTGAAGATGTCCCTGGAATGATTGTTATCATCATCAAGTGATGTGTCCCTACCATTCGGACACTCCTTCGCATAATGGATAAACTTATTACAAACAAGGCATTTGTCTTTCCTTCCACCCTTGGATCCATACTTCCCAATGAAGTGATCTTTAGGTAGGCCATCAGAAGCTTCTGTTGCGCCATTCTGATAATATTCTCTGCTTTGATTTCACCCTTGGTGAATTTGAAGAGGGATGAGGAATCCAATGATCCTATTGTCCTTTCCCAACTATCCTCAGTGATTTCTCTTTCACTCTTGCTTGGGCTTTGTCTTCACCTCAACTCTGATACCATGTTAATTTTAGGTATGTCCTATGCTTAGAGCAATTTATTTCAATTTTCACAGTTAGCTCAATATCTTTTCCAGATTAACAATCACATAAACATTAAAGTAAATTGCAAATAGAACATAAACATAGATCGTAGAAGACAAGCCAAGACAAGAGGAAGCAAGATGTGGCACTAGCCAGGGACAAACCCCAATGTGGGGAAACCCTTGATAAATTCTTCTTGTATGTTCTTCAATAGTTCAGCAGAGAGAGAGATAGAGAGAGAGATAATACATATACAACAGAAGTCAACACTTTGACTTGTCTAAGTAAGAGCATAGATCATCTCTAAGTAGATGATACATAAGGTAGCTGAACTCAGTTGAAGACATGTTGCTTCAACTGATTCTCTAAGGTGATTCCATCACCATGCATTGTGTTGTACATCATCATCACACTCCACCTCACTGTGCTGCACTATGTTGCACCCATAATCACTATGCTGGACCTCATTACCATATTGCTGCACCTTATGATGCACCTTCCTATACTGCAACATCTCGCTGTACCTTATCATCTTGCTGCACTTACTAGTGTTGCCTCATACAATACCTCACTGTACTGCATCATGTACCATTGTTATCCCATGTGCCATTGCTGCACCATGTCATAGTGTTGTCCCATTTGTATCGCTGCTGTCCCATTTGCATTGTTGTTGTCCCAATTGTATTGTTGTTGTCCCATCATCGTTGTTGTCCCAATTGTGCCATGCCATAGATGTTGTCCCAATTGTATTGCTGCTATCCCATCACAACTAGAGTCCCAATTGCATTACTGATGTCCCATCACAGCGGCTATCCCAATTGTGCCATGCCATAGATGCTGTCCCATCTTCCCTTATTGCACCATGTGACCTTGCTGTCCTATCTTACTTGCTGCCAACACACCATACAAACACTGCTGATTTTCACTTCGTTATTGCTGTAATTTCTGGGACTAGTTAGGGCACACAACAGTCCCTAACCATCCTCAAATCTGGCCCAAAATTTCCCTCATGAAATGCGACCTATGCTAGTGTAAACCCTTTGCCTCCATGCTGAAGATGAGAGTATAACATGACCCTAAAACAACCCATGTTGTCCCATGTATCTTTGCTGTAGCTTATGACCCACACATCAAACCCAAACATCCCTCCTCTGCCTCAACCCTCTAGGAAGATATCTCAGCCCTCCTAACAACAACTCGGCCTTCACATATGACCCTGAAACAACCTAAAAAAACCCACATTGTTCGGTCTTCCTTATTGCGGCTAGGGCAGATAGATCTGCGTATTTGGGCAGCGTGAATAGGTCTTCTTCACCATGCTATGTCTCTCCTTTAGGCAGCGTAGAGGGCAGGTTGGGCAGTGTATAGAATCAGGGGTCTTATCCCTTGGACTACAGCTAGATCATCCACTTTAGGGCTGCAGCTAGGGAATCCTTCTCATAGATTTCTCTTCCACTAAAACCCAAAGCGAGTGGAGAGAAAATCAAGAGAGAAATGTGTGTGAAATGACTCTCAAGTCATCTCCTTTTATACTAAAACATTGAGCACATGTGGGGGTTATTTGGTTGTTGGCTGACCTTAACGAATTGTCTTATGACACAAATAAATTCATAACTCCATGAATATTTATCGGAATCGGATTATATTTAGATCAATCCTACACATCTCGATGAGAGAGATCCAATAAAAATATCAATTGCCATAAATAAGATGACCCGCATGGAGTTTGGCCCTAGTTTCCAATTTTAACAATATGTTAGTGCTAAACCAAAACAACAAATTATAATACAAAGAACCTAATGCAATTAAGAGATGAACATGCATATACAAAAGATACTTACCTAGAGCTTATCTTTTCTGCATCATTTTACTGCACCTTGCTCTTCGCTGCCCTAGAAAGTTTGGTCCTTTGCATCCCTTGACAACACTTGATCTTGTTTTTTTCTTGCCTTCTAGGAGCACGATATTGAATATGATGTATCTATGTGATTTCATATCCCCAATATGTGATCTTCGTCTTGTAGTATCCCTCTGAGTCTTCTTTCCAATGCCACATATTTGACCCGATTTGGATTCTTAAAGGCAAAGTTATGCCCAATCTCTCACAATGACCTAATTATGGACTAGTTTAGTAGATTGAACTTGTATGGTGTTCCACATGTCATTGTTTCCTCCTTCGGCTTTAAAATTGATATACAGAAAACTACAGTCCATGCACTATTTGCCACTTTTTACAGAATTCCAATCCGCTTCTCAGAGAGAGAGAGTTATGACGATTTTCCCAAGGTCACCTCTTTGAGATGAAATTCGGGAGCCTACAAAAACCCTAACTTCCACAGATCATATCTTCGAAAATATAGATAACCAAGATTTGAAATTCTGAGGCGACGTTCATCAGGATTTCGGCTCAAATGGGTTTTAATTTCAACATCTAACACTTAACAAAAATAAAGTTATAGCGAAAATTCCACAATCGCTACTTTTGGAGGATATATGAGATTTCTTTTTATAGAGTTGCGAGGAGCTTCTATAGAGAATGTTGGAGGGATTTTAGGAGCTTAAAAAATTATTAATTATTGACTATTCAATGACAAAATTCAATGATAAATGCCATGCCACAACCTCATGGGGTTTTAGCCCACTAATTGGGGTTACTAACTTCAATCTTGAATAACTTACAAACCGTGAGGAATTACTAGGAGAGCTATATACCGATAAAAGATATTTTTCAGTAGAGTATTCCTATAATGGTTATGAGACGAGAAACCATTAATCATGATGCCCAATGTTCCATGGAATTTCTAGGTCATCCTTGGTTTTGCTTGGGTTGACATCAATGACAACCTCAGATCATCTTTAGCTCAACAATCTCCACCTTTGGCATTGATGGCAACATAAATACTCCCCCTACGATTAGGGCACCTCTTCCCACTGCCTTCTCTCCCCCTTTGACATCAATGGAAAAGGGTAATTTCCACTGACATACAACCATCTTGCGGACTTGTACACACTTCCACTCCCCCTTTATTTTTTGAATAAGGAAAATATAATGAGAACTTGGGAGAATCCCAAGCTTCTGGCGAAGATATTCAAATGCTTCACGAGGTAAAGCTTTAGTGAAGATATTAATGATTTGCTATTTTGTATCAACATATTCAAGTTTGATATTTTTTTCAGCAACTTGTTCTCTAACAAAATGATATTTGATCGGAATGTGTTTTGTTTTTGAATGCATGACAGGATTCTTGGAGATGCTGATGGCACTGGTGTTATCATATAAGATGGGGATAGACTCACTAAATTGTACTTGAAAATCTTGCAAATTTTGTTTCATCCAAAGGACTTGAGTACAAAAAGCTTCCGATGTAATGTATTTTG
The DNA here is from genome assembly GCA_000404065.3 of Pinus taeda. Taxonomy (NCBI): domain Eukaryota; kingdom Viridiplantae; phylum Streptophyta; class Pinopsida; order Pinales; family Pinaceae; genus Pinus; species Pinus taeda. The sequence continues at coordinate 14,776 of APFE030036628.1, forward strand.
CTTCCACTGTAGATAACGAGATTGAGGTTTGCTTTTTGCTCAACCATGATACGAGACAACCACCTAGATAGAATGTTGCTCCACTAGTACTCTTACGATCATCAACGCTTCCTGCCCAATATGCATCTGTAAAGGCTTGAATAATGAGATTTTTTCCCTTGGGATATGTTATCACTCAGGTTGTTCCCTTTGACTCCTAAGGGAATACAGCCGAGGTAACCACAAACCAATCTTTGGACTGCAGGTCCTAGCCTACCAGCAGTCAGAGAGGGCTCTCTCTTTAGGATTTAACTTTGTTTAAGGGATGATTTTAGGCTAGATATGATGCACATGGGTTTTGGTTTTGATTGATGGGATGATTGATCTATTCAAGCAGAGTTGGCATGCAAAGTGTAAGAAGTTAAAACCATTGGGCATGGAGTCATGACTGTGAACTGAAGGGTGTGTTTTCTTTGGTAGGAGAAGGGAATATGGAGCAGGATAGCTACACATGGCACAATGATTTATGTTGGAACAAGGATGAAATGGAGGTCAGGGAATGAGAGGCAATTAAGGATCTCTCATCCAGCCAAAGAGGGAAAGTGGATGAAAGTTGTATGGGGCAATGAAGAATTCCCAGACAACATTCATATAATGAAGGGAATAGCTTAAACATGCGCAATTAAGAATGCATATTCATCACTAATTTTAGAGGAAAACATGGAAAAGCTACACGAATTGAGCACAGAGGGCATGAAAACCAATTTTGGTCTATTCTTTCTTCCTGCAACTTAGATTATGATATATATTTGATACAGCTATGTATAAACTGCTAAACGAAGGGAGGAAAAACTTATTGAACCATGAGCAAGCACGAGAATTCCATACCAATTTCTTCAGCCATTAAAAGCACAACCAGCCAGTTCAGATGCAAGCATTCCAACAATCTTTGATTATAGAAGTTCTTAATATTTACATTGCAGCTCTCAAAATGAGAGATCAACCAAACAACCCACCAACCCTTATTACATTGTTCAGGGCTGTATTTATAGGCAAAATATCTACAAAAAAGATCTGCTAGAAGATCTTTAGGAAAATGCAGTTAACCTAACTTCTCTTGCAAGTAATGAAAAATATCTATCTAATGCTGCGCTGGGGGCAGTTGCTTCAAAAAATGAGGCTATATGTCTTTTGCTGTTATGTGCTGGCCATTCATCATAACTGCGCATTGGTCTCTGTTCCACTGCTCTTGAGTGGCTTTACTGTGCACTAACTGTGGTCTGAGAGCCTTAAGTGGCTTCACCGCTTTCTTATGGTCGATCTGATACTCTTTTCCGCTTCACTGATACTCTTTAATTGAATCTGGCCTTCTTCTTTTCTCTGATATGCCTAAAAATGTCAAATTGCCCCTTTTCTGCCCTTTCGAGGCAAAAATAACTGCTGAAAAATGAGGTTTTCCATTTTGGCCTATTTCCCTTAACGATGCGTGATTAGTGCTAAGCACTAATCGCGCATCAAAAACTGTCTCAATTTTTTATTCCGGGCCTCCTAAGCATCAATTTTGCCTTTGCACGCTTTCCTTTCGGCAGATGACGTCAGTAGTACGGCAGGTGACATCAGCAATACGGCGGGTGACGTCAGCAGTGGGACCCAGTACGGATGATGACGTCAGCAGGGTGATGTGGCAGGGTGACAAAGTAGGGCGACACAGCGGGGTGACGTGGTGCTTACGTCACGCAGGGGGGGAAGCGGTATCCAGTTTTTAGGCACACCGCTTTTGTGAAAAGGTGGTTTGAAGGGAGGGGGCTCCGCCACAGTCGAGAGGGCGACGTGTGGCGGGAGTATGACGAGAAAACCACCCATCTCCCGGATGCTAACCCTCGGCACATCGGGGCGGGAAAAGACCCGCCCACCGTAGATCTTAGGGTGCGGGAAATCGGACGGCTGGCGGGATAGGGAAGGCGGCAGAAGGTTACGGACGGGGCCTGCGGTGCCTTTATTAATAATTTAATTTCGGCGGGAGGAAGACTTTAATAAAGTGGGTTTTTTCAATTGGGTTTGCGGGTTATGTGCGCTAGTTAACCATTAATAATGCAGGTGGAGTGGAGGGTTAGGTTTATAGATGAAAGTAGGGGTCCAGGGTTATTACTTCAACCAGGGGTTAAAGTAATTCTGGTTTTAAGACGCAGAAGGGTTTATATTAGTCCCAAATGGACCAATATCTCCCAAACCATGTTACATAGCTATAGTGCTATAGGGTGGGATATGTAATGTTTTTGGGATTTTATATAGTTTTCACATAGTAGGGGATAGGGGAATGACTTAGGGAGCTAAATAATAAAGTTAGGAGTTAGTATGACTTGGTGGAGTGGAAATGTAAGGGAAATGATGGATTTGTGTAAAGATTATTTTTACACAAGAAATGTGGCTTCTTTTCATTGATGAAAGTCAAAACTTGACTTGATATTTCACACCAATGAGCTGAAAGCAGGACTTGTTGGGCAGATCCCAAGGTCCTTGAGGGGATGTTAGTAAATTATTACTGGGGAAATGAAGGGGAAGTTAGTCATGCTTCCACTGTCGTACCATTAAGTCACTACCTGGTGCTAATGCCATAAATGAGATGAGTCCTTCTTGACAAGACCACAAGTGTTTACCAATCTGCTTCTGCAACCTCAAACTACCTACCCAGCCTAATACACCTAATATTTTTTTCTTCTTTTGGTTTGGGTACACTTGAACTTGCAAACCCAACTTTACAACTTTTTATTTTCTACTATCCTCCTATCTACATCTATACTTATTTCATCTAGGGGCTCAGATTAGGCTATTGAGCACCCTTGCTTCTCTACCTATCTATGAATCTGCCCAGATTAAGTTGTTTGGACAGACAATGATTCTCTATATTCTACAACAGGAAATTGAAACCTAGGGAGACCAAGATTAAGATGTTTGGACCTCCCTTTAACTGAAAATTCTTCAAAAATGGAACTTTTGCAGCATGAAAAGGATGAACATTTTTGGCACTTCCATTGTCAATCATGAAAAATGAATACTTGCTATGAGCAGGAGGCTAATAGATCCCACTGTTGTTTTAGGTCTCTTGAGCCATATTCTCTATCATGTTATGGGTAAGGGAGCGACCAACAACCTAAATTCGCTCTCACAAGCCTGTCTGCCAATGACTATGGACCAAAATTTCCAGTGTTGTTCCAACAACCTCAAGATTTAAGCCTCTTTCTCAAGCTTAGAGCCAAGGAAACTGCCCATAACTGATCAATCCATGTCTTCAAATCAGTAAAGTAACATTGAAATGAAAGTACTAAATCAAATACTTGTACAAGACCTTGAATAGATCCTTACTAGCCATGACAAAAATTTTGTCAAACATATCCTGGACATGTAATCTACAGGTGTAAACAACATAATTAAGTGCAGGGATCTCATACTTATCTGAGAATCGATATGAACCATTGTTCCCTCATGCCATTTGCTGCATTATCATCTATTAGGTCATAGGCACATTATCCATTCACATACAAGTAAAAACATGTTGAGAGCCATATATAATTGTTGTCATAAAATGTGCATATAACCACCACAATAGGAACAAAAATATAATAAACATATCAACCATCAAATCCATAAATACATCAATACCTTTACACATCAAAATCAAGGGAATGGATTTCTCATTACTGAATGCAATGAATCAACCAGAGATGGGACTACCATGTTCCACCCAACCGTAGAATGGTTCAACCAAATCTCTCTTTATCCATTCACCCCCGTGCCATATTTCAAGCATGAATGTGCTATCTCACATAACACATTAATCAAAAGTCATCCAGGGCTTCCAAAGCCCATCCACTTCAACCCATCAAATAGTGATTACACTTCATGGTCAGACATCACCAAAACCATAACCCGATCTGTCTTCATCCTAGCCATCAAGGGCTCCAATGTGTTTGTTCCAACCAAGGCTCCAGGAATAGTAACTCAACCCACAGGTGTCAACAGGCTCCAAAGTGTTTGTCCAACCAAGGCTCCATGACTAGTAACGCAACCCACTAAGGGCTCCACAGCGTATGTCCAACTAAGGCTCCAGGACTAGTAATTCAACCCAAGTTGTTACAGGGTTCAAGAGCGTTTGTCCAACCAACGCTCTAGGAACTAATAAATCAACCCAAGCTAAGGAAACATGAGAACCATAAAAAAAACAATGAAATTAAACCCACAATCAACATGGATATCCATGAAATGGAAAGGCTAGGCAATCCACTATCAATCCAAGCAATCCTCCATGCCAATGACAGATCATGACCAAGAATCCACTTGCAGATGTCATCCATGTCCAAACTAGTGAAGAAATCATACATGCAACTCGGCACCTGCAAGAAATATTGATGTAGCTACTGATGTTGATGCCTTCTTGGGCTTTCTTGCTCTTACTTTGCCTTGTTGCTCCAAGAATCAAGTATGCCACACCCTCCAAGAGTGCTCCAAGAAAACTTTAAGTATCCAAGAGTATGAGAGAGAGAAAGAGAAAATGAGAGAGCTCCAACACTGAACTGACCAAGTCTTAACACTGACCAAGATTTCCCACTGATCCTTAGAAGCAGTTTTATTAATGAGGCCTCTATTTTCTTAATTTTCCATCATTTTCCATTATTTTCCTTCATTTTCCTCCTCACATGCAACTATGACCTTTCACCTTCCTTTTCTCCTAATTTCCATTATTCTCATAAATAAAATGCTAATAAATGCCTCATGCCTTTCCAAAGCCTTTGGCATTGCCATTTCCAATTTCATTAGCCATAACAACCAAATGACCACCCACTATGATGTTTTCCCCACCATTTAGCTTAGAATAGGTGTCCCATCACCGTGGCCTTATATATTTTTACATGGAAATTTAGTATGGTTGTTACAGAACCCTCCCCCTTGGGGGAACACCATCCTCAGTGTTCAATGACACCTATAACCAACAAGACCACTGAAAACAAACACACTTCCCATGGAGCTTTATAACACATCCCGTTGAAGTATTTACAATGACCATCTACTAAAACAAAACATCATTACAACATATCAAATAGTGGAGCTTTAGAACACAACTCATTACGGTATTTACAATAACAACATATACACATACACATTTTCTTCAACCCACAAATAACCATACTTTCTATGGAGCTTTATAAATCCAACTCGATAAAGTATTTACAATAAGATACACATAACACATTTTCTCAACCAGCAAATAAAAGCTACGATGCATGCATCCGCAACAAGGCAATCCAAAGGCTCACACCTCCACCCTCAAAGTAATACCAGGATTAAACTCCTTCCCAAGAAGTCTAGAATCCACTGTCAAAGTCAAAGTTGCATCCAATTTTTAATGCTACAATCCAGCACCACTTGTCCTCTCAGTGAACAGTTAGCGGCTCATTGTTCCAGGGCACACTCCCAATGTGCATCTAATTCCATCTAGTAATGTTAATGAATAAAACAAATCCATCCACGACCTTCCCTTCTCTACTACATAGTCCTCGGGAAATCTAGTCAACCCTTTTGTGCAATCACTCACATTCCAAGTTCCGCTAGCACCCCCATCTCAGGCAGTCCATCCCTTGGCAAGGCTTCCTCTCATCAGAAGATATAAAAACCAAGTCATATCCCTAGCTCAAAACCATCATGGAAATCAATGGACACAATTGGTTACCAATGTCCCACAATGGCCCTGTTCCTGAAGTGCTTTACCAGAATAATGCTACATGTTCCAATTCCTTTACTGTTGTTGCTAATTCTTGCAATCGATTTCAATCACCCAATCAGGAATTTCATGCATTCTTGTACCAAGCACATAACTTCCATCAAATTTAAAATAATTGAAATAAATTCACATGATATCTCATTGGTAGCTTGCCAATAAGGTAAATTTGTAATTACGTTCACTTCCTGTCACAACAAATCAAACTAGCATCATGTATAAAACATCACATCAGGCTAGCTCAAAACATAACCATCATAGATCAAAATCATAAATCACATGTAAAAATCATAAACCAGAATCATAGATCACATGTAATCATCATAGACCAAAATCATAAATCATATGCGTAGTAAAACTGAAAATACAATACCAATACTTATCCTTCATTAATCCTTACTTATGCCTTTGTTCTTTTGTACACACACCGGATCGGTTGCCACACCCAGTAAATGTCGTCATATCACCTACTACACTCAAGTACATATCTGATGTCTAATGACTATGAGTATAATGACATGCTTTCACCTCGAGGTCCAATAATGCAACTTCACTTTGATGATTTGCATCTCCTGCTTTACCTCATTTGTTATGCTGTTAACTTGCAAATGATACCCAAATACAGAATATGCGAAGAAAAGATACCCCGAACACAGAATATGCGAAGAAACGATACCCAGAACATAGAATAGCAATGATTTTATTATTCAGAGAGTAATGTTCACTTGCCTCTTCGAGGGGGCAACCTCCAATAGAGAAGAGCTCGATTACAA
>APFE030036645.1:0-22780 GCA_000404065.3 Pinus taeda
AAAATCAAGCTGGTAGTCCCGGTTTTGGGATCCAGGGGAAAATCTCTATGCATATGTGTTTTTATGTGTTATGCTCTCGCATTGTTTATTTTCTGTGATTTAGAATTCGTATGCAGGTAATTTTTGTATGGGGTTAAAACCTACATTGCTCTCCCAATTTTATCCTTGTTGGGCCACTTGCCTCCTGTTGGTGCCTCATAGGTCGAATAGTACCCACATCTTCATGCATGAGAACGATTTTAGTTTAGTCTTGGAACATCAAAACATAAAAACATGTAGAAACTGAAAAATCAAAAAACATTTTGGTCAAAAATTTACCTATAGCACCCCATTGAGTGCCCACTAGTAAAATCAAATCTGAATCTCCATGAAAATCCATCGTTGAATATGGATGCTCTTTGACGAAAATTTGTTTTTGATCAAGCCAGCTGAAGAATGCAATGGAAAAAATAATTGTTGACTGACCTGCATGTCTAGCCATCAATTCAACCCACCTCTGCATCTGTTGGTCTCTAGGACTAGCTACTCCAAGTGTTACATGTTGTGGTTGGATCAATGGAATTCTTTCTAAGGCAAAAGTGATTAAGATCGAACCATACCTAAAATTATTCATCTTACCACTTTTTACCTTGTCCAGTTCTTCTTTCACTGAAGAAGGCAAGGCCTCACACGAGTTGAATACTTTTGGCTCAAGACACTCTAGTGCATACTGCATATAAGATCTGTTCGCTAGATGAAGTGTCACACTGCCAGCCAATTTTGAGATAGTGAAAAGGATTGTTCTCAAAGATAAATCACTTACATCCCTAATGTTTATTTTCCCATCCTTTCTAGGCTGTGTACCTAGCCGACAAAACTGTCGAATATAATCTCTCACTGATTCATCTCCATGAGAAAATCCTGAAAGTGAGAAAGGGTAGAATTATACAACAAGCATATGTTACCCTCCTCAATCTTGATAAAAAATAAAGAGGTACTAGTCAGCAATGACTAGAGAAAATGGAAAAATGGGTAAACCACTTTTGGTAGTAGGTCGCTCTTGAACATGACACTTTCACTTCATCGTTGTGATTGTTTGGGTTGGGTTATCAACTTTATGGTTATCATACCGTTGGTATATCATACCATCCATCACTTTGTTCTGGGTCAATGCTACCAATTCATTTCAGTGTCGCCGATATGTTCAAGAGAAGTAATTTAGTTAAAATTCATCCTTTGCAATACCATAAACCTTCATTTTCATGACCACCATTCCTGAACCTTGTGTCATTAGTCAAATTCCGTCTCCAAAATAATTACACTTTTTTTGTGTCGTTCATGTGGGATACATCAAGGCCCTCCTATGACAAGTCGCTTCTTGTCAACATCAGCTCATTATCCAAGAATTTGACTTAGAAACACCCCTTTCAGTACCTTAAGGCTTGCATGAATCAATGGCAAGTTTCTCACTTCCGGCGATAGGTTGAAATCACTGGCCTTCGACTGAAAGAATTTATATGGTGTTTGACATCAAAACATCCATTCACACCATGCAGAAAGTACTACAGTACCTTGAGAATCATTATCATTATTGGTGATTTCTCTCGCATTTGTTAACGACTTACATCATTAGCTGGTAATCAGATGGTGTCTTCCGATGTTCGACTTCAGATCACATATTCACATGGTTAGACTCATACTTGAGCGAACGATTGAACGAGAGAGAAGACCCCATATCTAGTTTCATCCATCCGTGATGTGATTTTAAGAAATGTACCAAATCATCCATACAATGGCTTTACATTGATGGTCATTCCAATCATGGGTCTATATCTGTAGACGAATGTCTATGTACTTGTAATGAAAGTTTATATGTTGAGCATGGGTATTCCTTCCCTCAACGATTCATGAGAAAAAATAAAAATATCATGTTATTATGTATTGTAATCGATGCAGGTCACCAACCACTTCGGAACCTCCTCATCACATCGTAAGGAATTTCACTCGACATTACATTTTTGACTTCATGCTTTAAGGGGTAGTTGTTATAGATCCATTTGGGCACATCACTGCCATCATCTAGATCGGTGTTTTTAGGGCTCATCAAACCCTAATTTCAGTTTCTACATGCCCTAAACAAGGCAACCTTTTGAATGCCTCCTTCCGAGATAGTTTCATGGCCTAAAGACATCCTAAAATGACCTCTAGAGGGACCATCACAATTAGGCCCATGCAAGTGTGTGTTGCAGAGCAGTTGAGTCCATGCCAGGGTGCTCTGCAGAGCACTTAGGCCCTCTTTGACCTGTGCTTGGTGAGTTTGAGTGAAATTCACATAGGGTTTGGGGAATATTCTTATCTTTTGGAGCCTTCTAGAAGATTCCCAAACTTATTATCTCCTATGAGATTGAAAATGGATGAGGAATGAGTTAAGATACATCCTATCCTCTCATACCTTCCTCCATGGAACTAATTCTAAGTATGGAAGACCATTCAATACCCTCATTTATGACAAAACCTCCTCCATCTTCCTATAAATTGAGCACTCATCTAAGTGATCAGGGGCTAGACTTTGATGATTGTAAGGAGATAATGTTAGTTTTAGAATTGAGACTATTGTAAGTGTCATTATGCTATCGAATTGTCATGCTTATGATGTGATGTGGATGGAACCAAAGCTGGCAGAGTGACTTCAAATTAGGCTTCATGGTTGCAATTCTTCCTTCTATCCAATAAAGTGTTTGCACCTTTTTCTATATGCTTATCTTGATATGTGATGCTTATATGTGTAAATGTATCTGACTCCATTTACTTGTAATTAATAGATCTTTTTCTTTGATCGGTTCTTTGTCTTCCATTGATGTTTATAGGTACTTCTCAAGCGGGTTTAGTACAGGAAGGAGCAACAAGATCGATACAAGGGAGACAAGAGGAAAGCGAAAGTAGTAGGTCCTCTCATTCTCTTTGTCTTATCTATCGCTTATAGAAAAAGTTTAAAGTGATTTAAACTATTGTTCTAGATATAGCTATTGTTTAGGGAATTAGTATTTATCCATAGATACAAAATTATTCATAACAACAAGACCCCACTCTTAGTGATATTTTCTTGGCCTGATATGAAAATATACATGATCTCATACTTGGAATTCTCTGTGCATTCTATGTTAGTTTGCATAACACTTTTCCTATCCTAGGTTGCTTTCAATTTCTGCTTGATATTGATTACTTATTGCTCCATTTATTTCAGCATGTCAATGTAACATTGCATATATTAGCCCCTCATTTTGTAATGGTAAATGGTGACTGTGATTTATAAAATGATTGTGACACTACCTCCCACCCCCTTGGATAACCAAGGATGAATGGGAGGCGTTATCTTTCCTTAACCTAACTTCCACGGTCTCATTATTGAAATGGGGTTACAAAATTCCTCCCTTTCCAAAGCTAGTGGAATTAAATTTGGATTACACCATCGATTTCAGATCATCGAGAGTTTTCTATGATATAATCATTATGGAAATCTGACTTATGTATCAATAGTTATTCCCATTTAAAGTTTCAACCGATAAATCCTTTGCATATCAACATGTCATGCTACATGGAGTCCGTTAACTATCCCATGTGGCACTACCATATCACTGGTAGTCCCCGTGCCTGGTTGATAGAGGGTAACAACTCCCATCCACCCACAATGCGATAAAAATTCCCAATCATGTGATAGGAATTATTCCCATTCTTTGGCCACATTAATCCTATGGTACTCATTCCCGGATGCGGGTGACACATCGGCAGCATTGGTGGTGCCACTTGCCGGACATGGGCAGCCCCAAGTTTCATGATAGCATTCAATTCAGGACCGCCGCCATGGAATATAGGGTGGGGTTCAACATGGAGGCACATTCATTGTGCCAGTCTAGCCGTAAACTCGTCTGCAACGAGCAGTTATGGCGAACAAGGTTCGAGGTACAGGTTCAGTGGTTAAATCAGGTGATGATGAGGCTCAATCCATGTTGGGTCATTCGCAGCTCTCGGCCTTTGATGCTCTGTGCTGGCTGGTTCATGCCCAGGCTCCGTCCTACTCACCCGCTCTCAGGGAGGCCTCGCCCTCCTTCCCTCAGCTTGTTGGTCTTTGTTCTGCTAGGAGAGGGGACTGCGAATTGGCACCCCTCCCCCTCTCCGCCTCAGCCTCAATTCCGTCACCCGCTCGGCTCCTTCTCCTCGGCTCTGTTCCAAGCATGGTCAGGCCAAGGCAGCACCCGCCTTGCCGTCGAGGCTTGGCCAGCAGGGAGTCCTCTCGGCCTCCTGCTCCGATTCCTAACCCCTATCGCTGCCGGTGCTGCTGCCATGGCTTCCCTGACGCCACACCAATTCAAGCCAGTCAATTTGTGGATTTCCGCAGCCCTGACCCTTCAGCACCTTCGTCGGGCTTTGGCTCGGCCATATTTTCCTTCTGTAGCTCGTTGGACAGGCCTCGCATTAACGCTCATGTGTCGGTTCTCTTCCTGGATGAAGCGCCATCTGACAGTGAGGAGCTCCGTGGCAAACAGCAGCACCACCAAAACGAGGGCTGAAGAAGTGCCAGGACGGGTGGCAGAGCAAGGTCCGATACAGCCGGAGGCATCAACTTCCAAAGCAAAGGACGTCAACCCGGTTCCCCAACCTGCTGCAACGGAAGATGAAGAATCTTGGGGATGCCCAGTGTTCGAAGAGGAGCTGGAGCAGTAGCCAGCCCTCTGCTCAACTCCATCGTCTCCAGCCCCCTTCAGGTCTTGTTTTGGCTCTCGGCTCTTCTAATCTCACTTTCTTTCTGGTTTTGTCTAATTACATCCCGGCGTGGGATAATGTCAATAGTTTTTTGGTCTGGTCAATTACTGCCCCTGGGTGGGTAAATCCATTTAATTGTTCCTATTTGAAGATGCCCTTGCCCGGGATCACTATGTATGCAGCTGGTCACCCCTGCGTGGGTTCAGTTTGTTTGCAGCTGGTCGCCCCTGCATGGGTTCAGTTATTTTGCAGTTGGTCGCCCCTTAGCGGGATCACTATGTTTGATGTTAGTCGCCCCTGCGTGGGTTCAGTAATTTTGCCTGAAGTTGGTCGCCCCTGCGTGGGTTCAGTTATTTTGCTTAGGAAGGGTCATTTTTTGGAGAGTTTCAGTCCCCCCACGTGGGTTGATACCTGGCTCAGAAAGCCGACGCCTAGCCTCAGGTGGTGACACCTCATGACTATATTGTGCTGCCCGTTGATGGATTAATAGATTAGTTTTTTTAGCGAGAAAAAAAAAATCCTATGGTACTTGCTTATAGAACTCCACATAGTTCATAAAAAGTGAAAACATCTTGTTGATCTCACACTATTATGTGTCCCTCTCTATAGGTGCCACATGTCACTTGATTATAGGTCCTAAGGCTTATCAAAAACATACACCATTTCTCGTCATGTATCGTGTTGTCCACATGTCATGTTAGTTTCTATCCATGTCATCTTGCCATGTAGGACATGTCCTAGGTACCACGTGTGATCTGAAACCCGATTGAAATTGATAATTGGTTCATTAAGTTTTTAAAAATGTTTTCATGCATTTAAAATCACCATTAAAAAGAGCTCAATTTAGCTGAGATAGCAAACTTGAAAGGAAATTGTAGAAAATAAACATTAACAACAAACCACACAAGAGAAAATGACCCCAGCAAGTTGATAACAGAGTTAGGCTATCTCCAAGACTACATCTCCAACATCAGTCTTCAGTGTGGAGGCCTCTTTATTAATTATTCAGAGCCATCAAAGTACATAGATTTTACATTAAAAAAACTCCTGGCTAGTCCTATTGTGTTATGCATGACCTTAGAAAGTGAACACAATTTTCGGGTCTCAAAAATACCTCCTAGAACTCCCACAATGAGCCTCCAAAGTTCTGTTATGTCACCTCTACTCTCTGCTCAATTACACATCTGCTCATAACAACATAATTTTGTTATGCTTTTCCTTGTGTAATTATCTTATAATAAAAATTGAGAGATCAGGAGGTCAAATCCCAACCTCCCAGCCAATTTTTGTGATATAGTTTGATTCGATACATTGGATATAGTTTATATAATAAATGTGATTTTATTTTGGATATGGTTATCCATCATACCATATCCATATCTTATCTCCACCTTTCCACATATATGTCTCATATGTATCACTCCATACCAGATATTATAACAATCACTCATATATAATATGCACCACCGTAAATTCCTAAGAATATGCCACCATATCCTTTACCATTATATTAACCTTATCCCTCCAAACCATATACAATGTATTAAAAACAACACCCACCATAATAATATGATATGATGTGGATTTTAAATGAGGTTGGATAATAGTTGGAGTGTTAGGTATGGCGGTGTCAATAGATGTGGCAGAGGTATGGCGAGCTCCCGCCATTTTGTTTTGTTAATTAACAAACCATATCCCCTTAAATATATGCAGTGGTGTTGTTGTAACAAGAAACATTGTTATCTCGATTGGTAAGGTGTCATATTTGCAAAGTAGAGGTCTTGCAATCGAATCCTGTTTGTTTGTTAACAATAATTTTTACCAATCATAAAAGGCCACATGTTTCCCACTGACAGGGTCACGTGTGTTTCTCTCTGATAGGGTCACGTGTCGTCTTGGGATTGGTCCGTATGCCACCAATTGTTTCCATCTAGATTTTCCATGTGTCAAACTGGAACCATGACCCTTAGACTTCCAAAAACCATGAGTTGACCAATTTGACTTTGAATTTTTTACCTTCGTTTACCAGAACTTTGTCCTTTAATAACTTTTGCATACAAAATCAGATATTTTCCATTCAAGTTGCATTGGAACCATTTTTTCGATCTCTATGTGATGGAATGGGTTCACGTGAATCTGATGAATTTGAATTTTTGGCCTTTTTGGATCCCATTTCGATCAACCTGAGCCTAGACCCTCATGCAAGATAACACTTCACTATTATAAAAATTTCACCATAGATCCCCACTCATGGAGACTCCACATCATCATGCCCTGCCCTCCCATTGGAAAGAGAAAGCCATTACCCTACAAGGTTTCAATGTGAATGGAACTATCCTTGTTGAATGATGACAAAGAGTCCATCTCATAGTCTCAGTGGTTTATAATGACCTACCCACCTCCTGGGTGCCCAACCGTGATGTGAATTTCATCATCCACCGATAGTAAGGATCACTGTCTCATGACTTGAATCTCCCTAAAACACTACAAAATGACATGCTTTCTCAACACTTGTGGAGCGAATGAGAACATCTCGCAATTAAGTGATAAGAAAATTCTCGTCAAGTGCTTCGTTATACTTAGAAGATTTTCATTCTTAGTCTACCTCTGCCTATTTTTTAAAACCACAATAATAGGCCTATCGGTTCCAGTATAAGGAGTTGGCTCTTGCATTCCTTCAATTCATGAGGCTTACAACCAATAAGCCTCAAAGGGACACTAAACCAAGTTCCCTACATTAGTCATAGGCCACCCTAGCCTTCACAAAGATTCCCCTTCTTTTTGTTTCCATATTATTCAAGCCATGGGATTTCATCCACCATAACTACGTATCTACACTCTTAGATGTTGAACAAATCATGGAACTACTGAGAGCATAAAAATTGAACAAGGGACTTCAAGTCCCTATGTCATGAAAATAAGCATTCATACCATTCAATGAAATACACAGGAATCAAGCATTCGATACCATAATACATGTCATATATAAATATGTATATTCAATCAAAAACAACATTCACATTGCATATCTATGTATAAAAATACAAGTAACCACTTATCTTATTAACTTGATAATTGGAACTGAGGAAGGGACAATGATTTTCCACCCAACTGTACGTTTACTATATTGTTACTCTTTCTTGTAGTCAACCACCCCTGAGCCAAATTCAAAGTCTAAGGAGGTATATTTCTCAGGAGTTCTCAACCATTCCACCGAGTTCAGGACACAAATACCATTTCTCAAGTGAATTTTCCAACAACCTCCAGTTGTAACACCATTGTTCCTCTCGACCAACAGAAAAACAACCACAAGGGTTCAAGTAGGGCACACAAAGTCTCAGTTCAGTTCTAGAGAAGGATGTGTGTTGGAGCCCAAGGGTTAATTAGGAGATTAATTATGAAAATTAATGTAAATTTTAAATGTAATGAAATGTAAATGACATATGTGATGTAATTTGAATGGAGGGAAAATCTATTAGGAGATATGTTTAGGAAAATCATAAAATATTCCCTACTAGGTTTAGGGTTATTGGTTTTTTGAAGACATGCGTATGCTGGAGGTGAGTTTGTATTTTTGGATGAAAAGGGATGAATATGGTTTTGAGTGTGTGTGGGTAAGGACAGTGGCAAATGTTGAACAACCTTGCTGCCACCATGGCAAGGAGGGTTTCTTGTGATGTAAATTTATTCTTTTTCATGTTAATGAATTTGGATATTTGTGTCATTTTCTCATTTGCATTAAGTTCCTGTGTGTATTGCAGTAGTTTAGTTTTAGATGTAATGTGTTGGTTTTAGTGTTGTTAGAATTTTTTTCATGTATTGTGCTTAGTTCTGCAATGAGTTGTTATTTCAACAAGTAGTGTTTCATTTTTATGTTCTTCCATATTGTTGGCTCGCTTGGCTAGAGTGCACCAACAATGTGCACCAATCAAGAAAGCTTGGTTTCCCTTTTCAATCGAGTGGCATCGGTGGTGATGAGAATCCCAAGTGAACAATTTTTTGCTTGGAAGGGGGTTGTGGGATTTGACAACCTACAACTTCAAAGAAGAATGCAAAATCAGTCGTTTTCTGGCTAAGAAATTTTCTACGTTCAGTTGGTTTGCTAGCTCATCATTAGTTTGGTGGTTGTTTCTATGCTTATGGCGACCTCTTGTAATTAGTGGGGATTTGGTGGTGTTTTATTTACGTGGAAAGATGGCATTGGAAGTGGGAGGAGGAATTTAACGATATCTTTTTGTTTCTTTAAGGTGGTTTGAATTTCAAAGCTCAACGTTGAGGAGTCAACCTGTTGGAAGAGGGCTCGGTGTAGAATAATGCACAAGGAAATGATGATGCTACTCATGAAAATGATGTCGAGTGTCGTTTATGTGGACCATGGTGTTTGATGGTTGCTTATGCGCTTGCGAAAACCTCTTTTCATTACTGGGGATCTGGTGGTGTTTTCTTTATGTAGAGAGATGTCATTGGCAGAGGGAGGAGGAACTTGACCATTTTTGTTTTGTTTCTTTATGATGGTTTGAATTTCAAAGCTCAACATTGAGGAGTCAAACTGTTGGAAGATCACATAGGGTAGAATAATGCACAAGGACGGTTAGCCTTACTCTCTTAAAAATCAATAATAAATCCAATTATTATATTAAATAAATAAAATCATGAGAATTCCTCAAACTAAGTAGTCTAGTTTGGATGAGAGATTCTCTCCAACTAGCTCTCCTAAATTAGTGTGTAAGTTGAAAAATTGTCTCAACCAAGTGAGTCTAAGATAGACGCACTATCTTAAGACCACTTACTCATGTATTGAAATGTATTATTAATTTTTTTGAATAATGTGAATTACATGAGCATGAGAGACCACATAATGGCTCTCTGCGTTTTCTGCTAGTTTAATTTTTGTGTGTTAATTTGTTGTGCATATAGTTATAGGCTTTGTGATTCTTCTTCATGTCGTATCAGAGCTTTTAGAGGGAACCTGTGTAAGGATGTTCAGTAGAGCCTGTGCATGGATTGAGCCTGGGAAGTCCGTTGAACATGGAAGCCGGTTTAAGTCGGTCATAAAATGTGAAGTCTGTGTAAAGGAATTGAAGTCCTCTTGGTGTGCGCCAAATTTCTTGAATTCTTTCATAATTTCTTGTGTTTTGATTCATGTCACCATGGGTTGCAGAAACTGTGTAATCGCATGCTCGCATTGCATCAATACCATCATGATTTCTTATAAGGTTTTGTGCTCATAGCAAAAGTCTGATCCATCAAACCATGGTACTCTCACCATTTTGAGCTTCTGTTTTTCCTCTATTTACAGTATTCCATTGTGAGGAACTGATTTTTCAGTCAGATTTACTGAAAAAAAAGGCAGAGATCAGTCATTTTTGTATTATATATAGTAAAATCTATCATCTTATGCTAGAAAGACCCAGATCCAAGCGGTACCAAAACAATATTCATGAAATTGAGTTTAGGGTTATGGATCAAGCATTAAAGCCACTAGCTTTGTTTTCATGAAGTCCTGTAATTTCTTATTTCATGGCTTTTAAATCACGGCTTGCATTCTGTTGAAGACATAGGTCAAATGGTCTCGATCGACCGAGAGTTTGTAAATTAGGTTTTCGTATGAAGTTCTGGAATCCTCATCTTTTATTCTAAAAATCATTTTTTGTTTTGGTTATCTTCTGGCATCGTAATTGTTTTCTCTGTGTTAGCAGTTTAAAACAGTTATGGATCAGTCCAAATCCAGGGTTTATCAAGATTCATGTCCTGAGCTTACTCAACCTCTCATCTCTGTTGTAATGGAGAATGGATCCGATGGCTTTGCATCTGCCACTTTGATTTTTCTGCGTTAAAATGCATAACAATGGATGTTGTCAATGCCACAAATGGATTCAAAGCCCTTGAAAACCGGCGCAGTGAATAGATCGATTTCACAAAGCAAAAGGTTGTCAAATTCCAGTTAAAAAGGCTTGGAAAGGAACGTCGATAAGGACGAAATAGATAAGTTTTCACGAGGCCTTGAACAAGAAGTGTCAACGAAGGGGAATGAAGAGGGTAACCAGAAATTTCATATACTTTGGCCTTGTTTTTTATCATAGGCAACACCATTGATTGTAGGGACGACAATAGCCACAACCGTATTGACAAGCATATACGACATTCAGGCCTGGCAAGCTTTCAAAGCCCGCCCCCCACCTCCTCGTATCTGCAAATTCTATGAAGGAGGATTTCAACCCACCATGCACTTGACAATTCGGTTAAGATCAGAAACAACTCGAGAGGTAGCATATCAATAGTAAAATTCAAATCAATGATTTTTTTTTCTTTAGGGCCGCTTATTGTTGAAATCCAAAAGTATTATTTTACTTTGAGGTAGCTTAAATTCATTTCAAACTCAAAGTCAAAGTCAAATTGTAATTGAGAAGTCATAATGAAAAGTGAGAAAAGTGATGGTTGATGTGAAAGAGAGGTAAAACAAATATTAAAGTTAACATTGATGCTAGAGCTTGGCATTATCATTGTTTTACAGTCAGTTTTTTAAGACAATTTTATGCCAAGGAGTTCTCAGTGTGTGCTTGAGACGCGTCACTGAAGACATTGTCATGATGATGTATATTGAAGGTTAATAAAAACATCTCTTTTTGTGGTGATCTTGTCCTAGATCTGCCCGAAATTGAATAAGGGGATCATAGGTACACTCTGTGTCATGAATGTGCTTGCATGATTTGAGTTGAATTTGTAAAACACTCTCTTTATTATGTTTAAACAAAACAACTACATGCACATAAGAAAGTTTACATATACAAGTCATCGATCAAGCTCTTGAAATCAAAGCTCCCATAATCAATTAAGTTCATAAGCACAAAGCGTCACATCATCGAATTGATAAAAGTAATATTCTGCAACAACATTTCACAACAGCTAATTCACGCCATCAAGTTAAGGACGCTACAAATCAAGCACTTCAAGCCTAACGACATCAACAACACTTTTGTTTCA
Source organism: Pinus taeda (assembly GCA_000404065.3). Taxonomy (NCBI): domain Eukaryota; kingdom Viridiplantae; phylum Streptophyta; class Pinopsida; order Pinales; family Pinaceae; genus Pinus; species Pinus taeda. The sequence continues at coordinate 11,725 of APFE030036645.1, forward strand.
CTTGCAAATAAACCTGTTTTAAACTAAATTGTCTGGGTGCATTTTCAGTTGTAACCGACACCCTCATTTGATTTGTTACAGTGCATACATCAAGTCAAGTCAGTTGTCACTTGAAATTTTATCATTTGGGTGCATTTTCGATAGTGTTCGACACCCATCAACTTTTTTTTAGTACATTTAGTGCATCACTAAGTGCAGTAATCACACAAGAGTTCAAGACAACAAGTATTTCAAGCAAGTACAATCAAGCAAGAGAGTGTGTTCATAACAACAATCAAGCAAGCGAATGTGTTCATAAAACAATGAAGCAAGGAAGCGTGAGTATTGCATTCAAGTACGCATAAAACAATCAAGCAAGTTCAAGCACATAATCAAGAAAGCAATCATCTTCAAACGAGCATGGACTCTAATCTTCAAGTAAGCATCAAAACAAGCATGTGTCTACAACAAGCACACTAAGATCAAGCGACCGTGTCAAGTAACCAAATCAAGTACAATAGTTCAACGCACAACAAGCGAGCCTGTGTAAAGTTCATTAAAGCATTCATAACATTTCATTGAAACAAAGCGATCGTCATCAAGCAAGCGTAAAATCAACAGTTCAAGCAAGTGTTTAAAATCATCAGCAATCAACAACCAGTACAAGCAAGCGTGTCATTTCAGTGATAAACTCCAGTGAGAAATTTTTTCAAGCACGACTTCTACGACAAATGAGCCTGACTTCAAAGTAAGCAAGGCAACATGGTGACACACATTCAGTTCTCCCAAATTATTAACAATTTAACGTTATCATCAGCTGGTGACATGGTGCACATCAACCAAACCACTCTTGCTGACATTCAAGTGCATATTCAACATGCACATGAAACGATTGAGTTCCTTCAACTGGAGTCGGAACTACAAAGAAATGAGTTGCAAGAGAAGCGTGTTGCTTCCAAGTATTTGACCAATCTAGAGACAACTGATCATTTGACTTCATTCATCCAACCATCTTCAAGTGTTGAAGTTGTTCCAGGTAAACTTTCTTCCAAACCTATCATCAAGCCATGGGAAGAAATTCAAATTAACCGAAATCGATGCGGCTTAGGATATGTCAAAGAGAACGACAACTTACATATCCTTAATTATTCAAAGCCCATTCAGTTCGTTAGTGCCAGATTACTTGAAAAAATCACCTCAGCAAGTTCTCAGCAACTTGCATACCAATGTCAATGCACACAAACTGAAGTTGCAAACAAACAGAAATGCACACAAACTCAAGTTGCAGACAAACTGAAATTTTCTCATTGTCAAAGAACTAGCCATCTAGAAAATTAATGTTTTGATCTCCATCCTTGTAGCCATTGCGGCAAGTCAAATCATACATCAGAGAAATGTTGCAACCAATGACAGTCAACCAAATTGAAGATAAATTATTCATGGATTGATCCCTGGGAATGGTCATCCACAACCAAAACATTGTCCAAGTTTTACAATCGGATTCACTCACACATATTGCAGCCAACAGTCAAATGAAGGCGGTACACTCGTGCAGTTGAACGGGGGAGTACACCAGTGAAATACTCCTCCACCTACAGGGGGGAGTTTAGATATATTTTGGAGAATATTCCCTCTCCTTTCAGCTGACAAAGGGGGTAAAATGTCAATGAAATTGACAAGTGGTTGTCAGACTGAAAGTCTCGACAACATCAACGAAGCAGCCAATGGGCATTTCCATTAGCCAGTGGGCAATCATCATCAGCAAATACGCCAGTGGGTGTTCATCAAATTGTATCAGTGGACACCGGATGTTGTTTTCAAGAAAAGGACAACTGGATCCTTTTGTGGCTTGGCACGTGATGGAGTTTTCAAGTGAAATTCAAAGATGAATCATTCATGTAGCTGACTCATGGTCTCTTCATATTGTAGTTTTTCTAACATCCAGCTTTGGCAGTTTTTCAGGCAAATGTTTTTGAGGATCAAATTGAGAACTTGGAAGATGGTTCCTTGTTCGTTTTGGATTTATCATTGAGGGGGGGGATGTTAGCTTCACTCTCTTAAAAATCAATAATAAATCCAATTATTAAATTAAATAAATAAAATCATGAGAATTCCTCAAACTAAGAAGTCTAGTTTGGATGAGAGATTCTCTCCAACTAGCTCTCCTAAATTAGTGTGTAAGTTGAGAAATTGTCTCAACCAAGTGAGTCTAATATAGACACACTATCTTAATACCACTTACTCATGTATTTAAATGTATTATTAAATTTTTTGAATAATGTGAATTACATGAGCATGAGAGACCACATGATGGCTCTTTGCCTTTTCCACTAGTTTAATTTTTGTGTGTTAATTTGCTGTGCATATGGTCATATGGCTTTGTGATTCTTCTTCAAGCACATGATTATGCTCCTCATGACGACGATGTCCAGTGTCGTTGTTGTGTGCCATGGTGTTGGTATGTATGTCCTTAACCCTCTCAAATAAAGTGTCGCCTAGTAGGCTATAGTTGAAATACCCATGGCCAACCTTGGTCAGGGCCGTTGAATGAGAGGAGTGCGCATCATCATGAAGGGTTGCACCTATAGATGAAAATAATGCATGGAGTAGTGTGGAGACCAACTATTGCTACATAGGGGCATGGACATTTTATCCATGAGATCATTCAGTGACAAGCATCGTCGATGCTTAGAGATAAAATGCAATTGGAAAAAGGAAGTCGTTGTGGTAACGATGATTCATTCTAACCCCACGAATTGACCATGGGACATGTTGATAGGATGGTTTCTTCACTAGATCACCATGATACGTGGTATTTTCAAGTGACTTGCATAACAATTCAAGGTTCGTGAGGAGATTGCTTCATGTGTGAACATTTAACTCCATCAAGTGCACTGGGCATTTGGAACATGTTGTTCCCTTGGTAACTGAGTCTACTCAACTGCTAGTTGTTGGGCCACTCATATAACAATGTCCCTTCAAGAACAACATGAAACTGAACAAAGGCTTTATCATCCAAGTTGAGGGCTTCTTGAGGTTGTTCCATTGTGACTGATGTGCATGGATTCTTAGTCGACAATGTGTAGGCATTTTAAATCTACTATTCATTTTTAATAGCATCATGATTTTTTTTGTAACATAAGCCAACCTCATGAGAATAACCCGAGAGGACAGTTATTCAAGCTCATAAATTTTGGCAACGAATTATGTTAGGGGAACCACAACTGAGGAAGAACCTAGAATTTTAATTTTTTGAATGGGTCGTTTTATTCTTTGTTATTGTTGCTATTCATTTTGTTTTCTAGCTTACAAATACCCATGCAAACCAAGAAGGAAATCTAGGAAAAGTATATGGGCAATATTTATTAAGACCCCCACTAGTGTTGTTAGTTAGTCCTGATCAAACAAGTTGACACATTGCAGTTTTTAGATGCCTAGAATAACCAAAAAAATGTATATAGAGAGATAGAGTTTTGCAAAGACTTCAACCCAATACAAGCAAAGAAATAAAAAAACATCGAAAGTGACAAAGGATAGAGTATCCTAGCAGATGCAATAGAAAGGGACAGTGGAAGAAGGAAGAGTAGTAGAGATATCAGTGCAGGATACAATAGAGTACGAAAGAGAAGAAAGGTGTGGGATCTTAGAACCAGGAGGTTGGGACACCCAAAAAGGAAGAAGTGCGCAAGGAGGATGCGCAGAGTAGAGTAAAGTAGAGGAGAAATTTGCAGTTCAAAATTTAGAGGAGGATTTGGATTGTGCATCAGTAGTTCAAGTGAGCATGGGTGTCTGCCTATAGCTAGCTCAGGATGAGCCAAGATCTGTGTCGGAGGCCTGTTGGAGCCCAGGTGTTAATTAGGAGATTAATTATGAAAATAAATGTAAATGTGAAATGTAATGAAAATTAAATGACACACGTGATGTAATTAAGATGGAGAGAAAATCTATTAGCATATATTTTTAGGAAAATAATAATATATTCCATCTAGGTTTAGGGTTAGGGGATTTTTGAAAGAATTCATATGCTAGATGCGAGTCTATATTTTTGGTTGGAAAGGGTTGCATAGAGTTTCGAGTGTGTGTGGGTAAGGATAGTGGCAGAGGCTGCACAACCTCCCTACTGGCATGGTAGGGAGGGCTACCTGTGATGTAAATTTCTTCCTGTTCATGTTAATGAATCCTAATTCTTGTGTCACTTTATCATCTACAACAATTTCTTGTGTGTATTGCAACAACTCAATTTTATATGTAATGTGTTGGTTTCAGTGTTGTTGATCCAGATTTATGAAGGAGAAAAATGAAATACATATTTAAATATAACACAGGGATACAACAAAAGAAAAAAACTTCAATTAATTACTAACAAGTACTGAAAATTGTTTACATGGAGAATGGAAAAAACTAGCTCAGGCAATGGTAGCTTATCTCTAAGAAGAGATGTGAAAACTACATCCTTTTGAACTGTGTTACAATGTGGCTCATCAACCTTTTTATCATGAAGAAGAAGTGAGAAACCCTAACTCTAGGAGATGAAGCACCGACATGTTTGGGCCCCGTTGGGGTAAGTTGGACCGCCAACTTCCTAGGGTCGTAACTTTGGCATACAATCTCCATTAGGTTATCACAATACCTCGTTTCAAAGATCTCCATGAGAAGGAAAAAATAAGATTTTTGTGTCAAATTATGGCATTTTTATCGTGTCTCTGTTTCCCTGGAAAATGTTTTTAGGACCTCAGAATGGCTTTGGAAGTTTATGGCTCAAAAAATACCAAAAATAGAAATTTTTTCTAGAATTAAGGAAAATGAAAGGAAATTGTGTTGGGGGACCAATTGGAATAGGAGGGTGGGCACTAATATCCACCTGGATCACTCCTCCCCTCTTAGGAAGCAATGGTCCCTATTGTGTTGAGTGCTTCCATGAGATGGGGAAACTTCTATTGAACTTGGTCCCTAGTGAGCCACTTTCCTTGGTGCAAGAGTTGGCCAACTTTGAAAACTCGATATAGTTGAATCCTCATTTGGTGAGTGTAATTAATATGTGTGTCGATGATCTAGTCAGTCATGGCATGTTTAATGCAATCTTGGTTGAACTCTAGTGGTGTCAACTGATCAGCAATGTTTGATGTGTCTAGCAATGGTGGAAAGTATGGTCGAAGGCAGTCACATTGAACACTGGGTGCAAGCCTAGGAATGGGGGAATGATAAGCTCGAAAGCATTGTCACCCATAACCTTGATTATGGTGCAAGGACCATGTCAGAGTAGTGAAAGCTTTTGATGGGCTACAATAAGGCATTCCCTCTACAAATGTGACCAAACTTTGTCACCCACTAGAAACTTATGTGGCACCCGATGCTAATTATGATGTTGTTTTCTACTTAGCATTGGATTTATCTAGGATATCATGGACCTATTGGTGGATGTGTTGGATGCATTCAATAAATTTGGTGGCTTTATTAGCTTCAGACTGAACATGTACAGATTATGCTTATGTAGTCGTAAGAAGCATTATGACATCAATGGGAAACAATGGTTGAAATCCCATGTGTACTTGGAATCCAATGAGCTTTATTATAGCTATGTTTCACATAGGGAAGACTCTCTTCTCATTTTTGTGGATGCTTGGAGTTGTACAAGCATACTATGTGCACTATCATCTTGTTGACAACCTCGGTATGGCCATCTGTCTGCAGATGGAATGCAATTGACTTGGTGAGCTTAGCGTCTAATAATGACCAGATGCTCGACTAGAATGATCTCAGGAACCGACTACCCCAATTTGATGTAATGATCCTTGGGATACCAAAATGAACCCACACTTGTTCGAAGAATATTTTGGCGGTTTCTTCTGTTGTAATGCTCTTCTTACAGGCCATCAATATAGCCATCTTAAAAAATCTATCAATGACCACAAATACATAGTCATTACCATGCTTGGTAGAAGGGAGGCCAAACATGTAGTCCATGGAGATGGATTCACGAGGTTGACTAGGAGTAGGCAGAGGAGTGCACAAGGCTTGCTTGTCAATGGTTTGCTTAGAAATGGCATAAAAAGTGCAAGATATGACATATTTTCCAACATCTTGTCGTAGTTTCGGCCAATAAAAATATTTCTACATTACTACCATTGTCTTCTCGAAACCAAAGTGTCATATGACCCTGTTGTAATGTGCCTCACAAATTAGCTTGGTATGCCCACTTAAAGGAACAAAAATTCATCCCAGATAGCACAACAATCCATCCTGAAGGTAGAATTCTAGAATTGGCTTTCCATCCATCAACATTTTGTTGGTGGTAGTGAAATTTGAGTCACTTTCATATAGTTGTGTCTATCCATAGGTATCATTCCCTCAGGAGTTGAGAACTATACTCAATGCCAAAATTGGGCATGGACATAGGAAATCTATGACATGATTGGTGCTTCACTTCTTGTACTTTATGTTTATATGGAATTGTTGCAGGTATGTGGACCATTCTCGATGGCGATCATTATATAAATTCCCTTGTGTCTACATAAAATGAAGAGGCTTGTGATTTGTGTGTATGAACGTCTCCTTCCCAGAATATAATGTTTCCATTGCCTACATGCCTACATGATAGAGTACATCTCGTTATCATAGGTGGGGTAACTATGAACAATATCATAGAGTGTCTCACTATGATAGGCCATTGTATGCCTTTGCTAAGTGAGGACTAAACCAATAGCATAATGTAAGGAATCTATCTCAATCTCAAATGGTTGTTGTAGGTTTGGAAAGGTGAGCATTGGTATAGAGAAAAGGAAATATTTTAGTTCAACAGAGTGATAAAACTTTGATTTTTCTATGCCCTCGGTAACTTGACTCAAGGTCCAAGTAATATGAGAGAACCCCAACACGAATCTCTAGTAGAAATTAGTAAGGCCCAAAAAGATCTGAAGCTTTGTCATAGTCATTGGGGCCGACCAATCCCGAATGGCTTGGATCTTATCTGGACTTGGTCCATGCCAAAGGAGAAATTCTCTAGGTTGTCACATAGCTTGTGCTACCACAAGGTTTGTAGGACTTAGTGAATATGTTGTAAAAGCTCTACATAACTCTTGTTAAATATGACAATGTCATCCAAATATAAAAGCATGAATGATATGATAAAAGGCAGAAAGATGTCATCCATTAGCCTCATAAAAGTTGTAGGGTCATTTTTCAACTCAAAGGATATGACCAACCACTCAAAATGGCCTTCCTTGGATTTGAAGGCAGTCTTCGATACATCTGTGGGATCTATTGGAATTTGGTGATATCCAGGCTTCAAATCAAGCTTATTGAAGTACTTGGCCCCCTTGAGCTAGTCAAGAAGGTCATCTATCCATAGGATTGGGTGTATGTTCGTAACAATTATTTTATTCAATTCTTGATAATCAATTTAGGGTCTCTAGGTCCCATTCTTATTCCGTACGAGTACAATTAGGCTCCCACAAGGTGAGCATCTTGGTAGGGTGTTCCCTTTTGTAGTAGCTCCTGGAACTACTGCTTGATTTCATCATTATCCAAAAGAGTGGTGATATATTATCCCATTGGGTAGGGGAGATCTAGGAGTCAAATCGTTTGAGTGCTTGACCTAACAGTGCAAGGGTACTCCTATGGGTGAGGATAACATGTCCCTGTAATCTTCCACGACCTTATCAACCAGATTTTTTTGTGTGGAGGGATCCTTTCCAAGGGTCATGGGTGTGGCCAAAATATTCCCCTTACTTTGAGAACTAATTATAAAGAAAACAAATTTCCCAATCTAGGAGATGGTCTTACTACATTTCTTAGTAGAGATCAAAGAGATGGTTGTAGGTGGGGCTACCTCTAGTATCCTGTATAATTTCCTTGTCAAAGTAATATTAAAAATGTTAGGCATAGGTTGATACAAAACATGGTGCTTCAAAAAATATGGCTCGCTTGATAGAACATCACAAACTTTGAGAGGAGCAACATCACATAGTACCTCATCTGTGAAGGGCTTGATGTTGTAGGGAAAGTGGCACTACTAGTTGACACGAAGATCTCATCCTTGATGGTGTCACCTGGTGATATCTGGTTGTGACTGTGGTGTGGTCAGCAGGCCCAACCGCTTGATGACCTCTGTTGATATGAGATTCTTTTGGCTCCCACTGTTGAAAATGAACTATAGTGGAGAACCTTTCATGTACAATTGTGAGTGGAAGAAGTTCCCCCTTCCTTTGTATCTTTGGGCTCAGTCTTCTGGATCTTGGTGGTGGAAATGGTGCCATTAGTTCCATCTCAATAATATGCTTCCCCTTGTCATTCCTTGTTGGATTATGGCTCAAAATCATAACATGCATCGAATTCTGATGCTTTTAGCTTAGCTGCCAATAACTAGGTTGTGCGACACTCATTTGCTTTGTGGGTGGGGATCTTGTGGAACTCACACCACTTTCTTGTGTCCTTCTTCATCTTCATGGTGCCACTATCTTCTTATGGCTTTGATGGGTTATCCTATTTCATTCCACCTTAGCTTTGCCCTTTGTTCTATGGTTTGGGGTGCTCTTGCCCAGCTTTGGATTTGCAATTCCAAAGACTCCCTTCTTTTTTTTGTTATTTTGTTCAACCTTGGCAACATATTAGTATGATGCACCAAGCAAGGAGATGTTTAGAAATTCCATTTCTTCCTAAATGTATTTGTGTAGGCATCCATGGTACTTGAACACTAGATTTTTCTTAGAGTCTTTGATGCACAACTTTGTGCGTAGAGTATGAAAATTATTTGTGATCTCATACACATCTTGGTTTCTTTCCTACCATTGTGTAGTCCATTGTATTTACGTGTCTTTAGGGTAATATTTTTTCTTGATAGTGTCTCAGAAAGAGTTCCAAGAGGGTGCACCTATAAATAGAGAGGATTCCTCGAACCTTTTCTCACCGTAATTTTCCCACCAGTCCTTGACATGGGGGGCGGCCTTAATCAGTGCAAAAGTAATATTTTCCCTATTGGAGAAACTATGGACCTAAAAATAACCTTCCATCATACTTAACCATTTTTCCACAACATCTTCATGTATCTAACCTTCGAATATAGGCATATCGAAGTTAACTTGTACCTTGAAGGGGGTGACACCTCCAAAGTGACTGTTAGATGAATATACATCGTCTGCTCACATCTGTCGAAGGGTCTAGGAAAAACTTTCCATTTTCTCATTCCTTTGCCACTCGAGGGATTCTTCTAGAAATAAATGGATAGGATCTCTTACTCTGTCATCTACCTGTTCTTCTGCCATGGGAGGTCATCAATGATGGTACACAGGATGCTCACAAACCCGGGATTTGTGACACAATATCCAACAAATACCCACTTACTAATTGGCCCTTTTGGAAACACCCATTGAGTGGGTGAACTCTCATCTGAGACGCTAATGGGTGACTATCATTTCCACACCCAGATGGGATTATATTAAGGTTATGACACATGACTCCTATTTGACACAACCCAAAACACTCTACTTCTCTCCTACACTACGCTCCATGCTAGGCATCAAATCCATCAACTACTACATAGACCTATCACAACTATGTGCAGCCTAACAAGAACCCGTGAACTTTCAACGTACCAACTAGTGTGAGATAGTCACGCAACCAACATTGATAGGTCACATCGATTGACACTACTAGAAATACCATACACCGTCAACTATGCCTAAATGACAATACTTGATAACCACAATACTACTGGACCATAGAGGAACACATCATTGCTATATGCTACCACGAGGAATCACAACAACAAGATGAGAGGTGGGAGAGAGAGAGAGAGGTGAGAGAGGAAGGAAGAGAGAGAGTGGAGAGAGGGAGCGGAAGAGAGATGGAGTTGGAGGGGGAGAGAGAGGGAGATAAGAAGAAATCAATAGAGAGAGAAAGATGGAGAGAGAGAGAGATTAATAAGGAATATGGAGAGAGAGGGAGAGAGGATAGCAAAAGGGAAGAGAGATAGAAGCGGGGGAGAAGGAGAGAAGGGGAAGAGAGAGAGAGGGAGAGGAGGAGGGATGGATAGATAGATAGATTGGAGAAAGAGAGTGTATGTTTTGGGGGTGATATAGAGAGACAAAGGGAGATAGAGATATAGATGGAAGTTGAAGAGAGGGAAGAAGACAAAGATGGAGAGAGGGAGGGAGGAACAAAGAGGTTGATTTCCCCACGAGACATTCTACAACCTAGTATGGGGTAGAGCTCATGTAAACATGTAAACATGTAAATGTAAATGTAAACATAATGTTTAACATTTAACATTTAACATTTTTAATCTAATGTCGGCCCTATTTAAAAATCATTCTAATTATTATTATGTATAAACACAATATAAATTTAAAATATAAAGAGGTTTACCAACACTCAAAAAAAAGGTATGGTAAATAAATAAAACCTATTTTATATTTACTCCATTAACCTCTTTATATTTACTAAAACTCAAAAAAGAGGTTTTATAAGTAAAGCCTATGGGCCAAATACCATATTTATAAAAGAGGTATGGTAAAGGAATAAAAATATATCAAATAGGATTAGAAATCAACCTCTAATTATATACCAAGTTTATGAGCCAAGTACCATGGTAAATAAAAGATATATGATAAACAAATAAAAATATAAATAAACCAGAGGTATGGTAAATAAATAAAACCTCTTTTTATATTTACTCCATAAACCTCTTTTGTACTTACTAACACTCCAAAAAGAATTTTTATTTAGGTGAAGTTTACAAGCCAAATACCATGCGCCAAATTATTATTAATACCATGCAAAAAACACATTAGTAACCCTAATATATTGAAGATTAATATTATTATTCTTAGAATAAATATTCATAGCTAATATATTATAATATTAATATTATTAAATTTAATAATGTTAGATTAACAAAATATTAAATTTGTTATATTATAATAGATTATAATATATCATGATATATATTAATTCTATATATGGGAGGAAAAAACAAAGACATAAAGACATAGAGTGATAGAGGTGGAGCGATAAGGGGGAGTGACAAGGGAGAGTTTGAGATAAACTGAAGGAGAGGGGAGAGGAGGAATGAGGAGAGAGA
>APFE030036645.1:32518-42646 GCA_000404065.3 Pinus taeda
AAGCTTGTGATTTCAATAAATTCCTGCCAGATTTTAGAGAAATTAGATCGGAAAAAGCTTCCAAAAAATCTCAAAAGACAACTCGTGAAAGTTTTATTTTTAGGTGCAGGATTTACCCATCAGTTTTGTGATTTCAATAAATTCCCGCCGGATTCTAGAGAAATTAGACGGAAAAACCCACTTGAAAAGCTTCCAACAAATCTCACTAAAAACAAGTCATGAAAGTTTTATTTTTAAGTGGATTTCATATTTTTGTTTCAATTGAAAAAATCATGCTTGGAGCAGCGTTTTTTTCAATTAAAGAAATTGTAGCAACTTTCACTATAAACAATCTTACCTATAATTAGACCACATAACTTGTGAAGACTAAACCTAATCATTAAACCTAACTGTTAGGCCACATTTACAAAACCTCACACCTACACCTATATTGTCATATTGTCAGATGGACTCTTTCTTGGACCCAAAACGTGACATGTCCTTTCAATACCACCGACATTCTATGTCACAAAGTTGAGCACTCCCAAAAACGTGTGCGTAAATCTACGATGAATTGCTGAAAAATAATTGATAATATTAAGTCGCCAAAATTAAACCGCAATTCCGCTTACTCATAATTAAATACACGATGGTCATGAGAGGTTGAGAGTGCTGACAACGCTACTGCAAGAATGTCGTCACTATGCAACCATTAGATTCGTGGAACAAATTTATGTTGACGTTTTGCATATGTGTTGCTTATCAGTTTGGCCCACTGACAAAGAAGAAATTGACAGGTACCATCCAGTTCATTGAACCATACGATAGTCCTATAATAGATGGTGGGGAGCAACCATTCCTTATTGTCTCAACGGAGGCTTACTTCACATGGGCTTTAACGAAGCTACACTTGGTTTTCATGCAACCATTCAATGCGTTCAGCATTATCTTGAAGCAAACACGTGGTCTCTGATCAAGTTACCGGTTGAATGATTGGCGGACGCCATTTTGATAGCATTTTGAGGAGTGCCATACAACAATATAATTGCTCGAATTAATAGAAAAACTTGATTAAAAAATAAAATCGATAATAGGTATTGAATTAGAACTTTAACTAGAATTTCAATCTTTGTTTCATTCATTCTGTCTCCCATTCATACTGTATATGCTTCGTTCATAATGATTTCCATAATTATGAGCCACACCAATTTCATATATTACTTTCATTGCATTGATTAGTTGATTTCCATAATTATGAGCCACACCAATTTCATATATATTACTTTCATTGCATTGATTAGTTAAATAATTTTGTATGGAGAATTATTTGACGTTTATGGTAGTTATATTCTCAAAATTAAGTAAAATTTTTCCATAGAAATCACATAAAAAAATATTTTAAAAAACATTTTAAGATCACTATAGTTTTTAAGAAAGTAGAGGGTTATTTAGGTTAATTTCGTAAAATATAATTTGAAACAGATCTCAAATGTTGGTATAACAAATGAATACTAAGAGAAAGTACTATTCTTCTTATTGTGATAGAGATGATAAATTTTGTCATCCAATATTGATGATAAATTATTGTGATGATAATAAGTTTTCATCCCATAGAAATGACAAATTATTATGATGTCTATTTGTAAAAATAGATATGATCAACTAGACAACATGTAACCAACATAGTCAACATAAGTTTTCAAACCATATCTCAAAATTTTTATATAATCTCACAAGTGATGATAATTATTGGGTTGATAATAAGTTTTCATCCCATAGAAATGACAAATCATTGTGATGTCTATTTGTCAAAATAGATATCATCAACTAAACAACATGTAACCAACATAGTCAACTTAAGTTTTCCAACCATATCTCAAAAATTCTATATAATCTCACAAGTGATGATAAATTATTGGGATGATAGTAAGTTTTCATCGCATAGAAATGACAAATCATTGTGATGTCTATTTGTCAAAATAGATATCATCAACTAGACAACATGTAACCAACATAGTCAACTTAAGTTTTCCAACCATATCTCAAAAATTTTATATAATCTCACAAGTGATGATAAAGTATTGCGACGATAATAAGTTTTCATCCCGTAGAAATGACAAATCATTGTGATGTCTATTTGTCAAAATAGATATGATCAACTAGACAACATGTAACCAACATAGTCAACTTAAGTTTTCCAACCATATCTCAAAATATTTATATAATCTCACAAGTGATGATAAATTATTGAGATGATAGTAAGTTTTCATCCCATAGAAATGACAAACCATTGTGATGTCTATTTTTCAAAATAGATATGATCAACTAGACAACATGTAACGAACATAGTAAACTTAATTTTTCCAACCATATCTCAAAAATTTCATATAATCTCAAAAATGATGATAAATTATTGCGATAATAATAAGTTTTCATCCCATAGAAATGACAAATCATTGTGATGTCTATTTGTCAAAATAGATATGATCAACTAGACAACATGTAACCAACATAATCAACTTAAGTTTTCCAACAATATCTCAAAAATTTCATATAATCTCACAAGTTTCCTCTTTCTCTTTATGGACATGGCTAACAAGGAAAATTGTATATTTCGAAGTTTTATATTCAATTCATTTTCAATATAAATATTATTACATTAATTATAAATATAAATATAAAATATGACATAATATAATATTAAGACATATATAACATTATTAACATATTAATATACTATCAATAACATTTCTATAACATTTAAATAAACCTAATATTTAAGCTTATCCACATGTATCAACTACATTTACTAATGTGGTTGTGTATGTGTTTGATGTATACTTATCCATGTATATCAACCAAATTTATGAATGTGGTTGTGCTAGTGTCATAATTTCAATGTGGTTGTGCATGTGCTTGATGTACACCTATAGGTGTATATTAATGTGGTTGTGCTAGTGCCATAATGTCAACATCCTCTCCAGCTGAACTATTTTGTAAAGAGTGTATCAGGCCTTTTGAGAGCCTGAAATTTGGATGTTGTCTACTCACATATTAAGCTATCTTTCTATAGAATAATTTGACGTATATTTTGAGTTCAATTCTTTTTCAATAGTGGAAAAACCTATCATAAGTCAGTTGTCAAATAGGCAATGAGGATAGTCTTCTCTTGCTACTATTCACGAATGCAGACTAACTCATCACCATCATTCAAGGAAAACCACACCACCTAGAATGACTTGTTGGTAGTCCATAAGGGGTAAGTCTTTCACTCTTGCCAAATGCCACTAGGTCTTTGGTCGTTAACATGTTTCCTTAAGTCTTAGGTCATTAACATATTTCCTTAACTTTGAGAAAGACTAACTCTCAACCAAAGAGAAACAATTTAAAGTTAACTTTCAATTTTATTAAATAAAGTTACTTATTTTTATTTTTATATATATTTTTAACATATATTTTTTTACAATTAAAAAAATATTTACTACATAATTATTAAATAAGAAGTATATTTTGTTTTATGTCGAAGTGTTGAAGCCATTTCTATGTCAAAGACAATATCAATTAATTTAAAATTACAATTAAAACCATGTTTAATCATAATTTAAAATTTAAAATTATAGTTTTAAGAAAAAAGTTTGTAAATTTAATTAAAACCAAGATTGTAAATTTTTTTTCGGAGTTAATCACATCAAGAATATTTGGATGAATCAATTAGTGTGGTTCATAGTTAAAGCAAAATGATTCAAATAACTATAAAAATGGCTAAAATAGTTAAAGTTGACAAGATCAAAAAATGGAAAAAATGATAAATAATTGTTAAAATTTAGTTTAAATCAAACAAATTAAATATTAATATTATTTTTCATTTTGCCTAAATTAAAATTAAAAATAAAAAGTGTAATTAAGAAAAATATATATATAAACAATCCATTAAAGACATTTTCATCCTCAAAAAAACATAAAATGACATTTATAAAAGAAGAAAAAACCGTGATGAAATATAGCCAAGTCAGGTTGAAGAGGTTCGGCCCTTGGGCAAGGGAACAAAACAATTCAACAAACCCTTCGCCAGGTGGGGCCACAGTGCGCGTTTTTTACTCGTTTCCTATTAATGCAGTGAGAATCAAAAGCAGGGCTGTTACGAAACTCCAGCCGATATACCAAAGCAGCCCGTCAACACGAAACTCATGTTGGAGAATGTCAATTTTGCTACCAGCCTTGTCAAATCATATCAGGATATAATATTCCATTACCTTACATTATCGTCTCAGTATTTGCAAAGCGGCAAATACATCTTCAAAATACTCAAATATTAAGTAAAGTTTTCTCTATAAAATTATATATAAGAAAAACTTTTGATCGATGTCTTTCGAAACCAACAAATATGATTACTCAAATATATTATTTTTTGGAATATTTAAATAATATATTGTATTTTTAATATTCAAAAAAATTGAAATAAAAGATTATAATATTGAAAATCCTAAAAGACTGTTTGAAAAAATTGACATGATAAGCTTTGCAAATAAAATTATATCATGGGACAACATGCATATTTTTACATTAGATTATGTGAATTTATGTATTAATCTATATACTTAACTATACCATAGATTATATGATGCCCAATAAAAACTCAACTTAGTACAAATTCCACATTATACTAAACCATATAGATTCTAGTTACCAACCAGATTTATGTTTAGAATGTAAACTTATATATTAAATGTGTGTAAACATTCTCTCAAAATATACATGTATAATCTTAATTATTATTACTCATTTATCAAACTAAATTAAGTTATACTTTGAAGCCATTAACAATAATATCTATTATTTTTAACTACTAATTATTTGTTAATATGATCAAACCACTTTTATTTTATAATACAAAATGTTAATATTACAATTTAATACTTATTCAAATTTATAATAAAAAAATCCACTAATATTATAACCCATAAATTATAAGTGAATTCATTAACACCCTTAATAAAAAGAATTACTTTTAAAAATTTCAGTGTATAAAATTCAAATAGGTTTATCATTGGTTAATGGCTAAAATATGTCATCTCATGGAGCTTAAACATTATTTGAAAAGTAGGTACACCACACCAAATTAATAATTTTATTGTGAATCCATGGATTGATCTGTATCAAATTTGGAATTGTTGTATTGAACCATTAATTGAATCGAATACCTAAATTTTTGAATTGTTTTAGTCGTACAACCGAATTTGGTAACTATGGTTCATTATACATGTGGAAGAACACCTTGCTTTGTAGAAAGGAGAGGACATGTTTATATGTGATGACAGGTGAAGCCTAACAAAGAAAGGAATGCATTCATGCATGACATAATTCATAAGTGCATGATTTGAGACATATCACAAGATGGGAAAGCATGAGAGGTGGCACAAGGCAACTGAAAGGCAAGATGCACAATGTGTTGGTTAAGGAGCTTGATTAAATCGATTAGAGGAATATTGTGATTGTAATAGGGGTAGTCGCACAAAAATTATGGCACCAAAATAGGGCCATGAGGAATGAAATCTCGCACAAACACGTGCGTGTTCCTGGACATCTAGGCCCAACAAGCCTTGAGCTGCCATCTAGGACACCAACCAAGTTTCCAAATCTTCCCATTGCAGATTGTATGTCCCAAAAATTTAATTGTGGTCTGAAAAACTTCAATCTTTTTCTTGCTGAGCACTAGACCATTATGCTTAGCTAAATTCGTAAAGATATTTACATGCTTGAGATGATCATGAATTTTTTAGAGAATATCAACACATCATCTATATATACAATAAACCAGTCAAAATATGGCTTAAAAATTTTGTCCATTACCTTTCGGAATTTTGATGGCGCATTCTTTAGTCCAAAAGGCATTACATTCCACTCGTAGTGGCCTGCTGGTATGCTGAAAGTAGTCTTGAAGCTATCTTTCTTTGTAATGGCAACTTGCCAAAATCCTGCCTTCAGATCAAACTTAGAAAAAATCTTAGCTCCTGCTATCCTTCTGATCAAATCCCCTTTATGAGGTATGGGATATGTATCATCTACTAAGATTGAATTTAGAGGCTTGTAATTTATTACTAACCTTGGGCTTCCTCTGACCTATTCTGCTCTCCTGTTTACATAGAATCCATAACAGTTCCAAGGACTGTCTCATTCACTGATTAATTTCCTGTCAAGGAGCTGCTTGATCTCTTTTTCACAGAGATCTATGTATTATTTACTCATTGGAATCGCTCAGCTCTTACAAGGCTTACCAACATATCCTTCCTTGTAAGGGAGCTCAACTGTATGTTGCTTTCTATGCCAAAAGGCATTGGGCTCTTCAGAGCAGCATTCTTCTTCAATTTGCTTTTTCAGCTCTTCAATCTTGCTTTTCACTTGTGGAAGTTTGAGTTGTTCTTCTATTCTAAGAGTGGATTTCAAATCCTTAAGATCTGAAAGTCTGGCTTCGGCTTTGTCCAACTTCTGTACAGTCTGGACCATTGTAGATATTCTAGGATTTGAAACATAAGGTAATTCAATCCTTTTCTTTGTTCCTTTTGAAGTAGGAACAGAAATGAAATATCCAGCTTTGTTATTCTTCATTCTCATTGAACCATGAGGTTCAATAGCTGCCAAAAAGACATTACCAAGTATGCAATCCACGAGAATGTCTGCTACTGCATATTTTAAATTAACACAGTGATTTTCAAAACAGAGAGAGGCTTTGGGTATCTCGTATTGGAGCTTTTTGTTACCCAATCCTACCAATTTTCTTTCTGCAGCAACCCAGTATTTTGCTGGATGATTTTTATATTAAGAATATTAATATCTGCTCCTGAATCAAGAAGAGCAATCATTTCAAAAATCTCTCCTCTTATGCAGATATTAACTCTAACATGATGTTGTTGGTAAGAGATAGTTAGTAATCTCATTTCTCTGAATCCAAAATTTGGATCCTTAATTCCTTCAACAACTTCAACTTCTTGATTACTGCTGTATTGAGTAGTATCCCATGGCTTATCTTTTTCTTCTTCTTCTTGTGCTACCTGTTTTCCTTTCCTCAGTTCTGCAATCTGAGATTTTATTGCAGAAATCTCTGATTTGATATTGTGAATCTCATGACTCACTTTTCCTAAGGTGAGTGATCTCACCCTGTCAAGTCTCTGTTGATGCCTTTGAAAAGATTTAGTGTTTCTTCTAAATGATGCATCAATAAATAAAGACTTCTTACTTGAATTTTTTGAAGCTTTAGATTTGAGCTGGTCCATGAAAGCTTCAATCAAGCGGTTCTTCATTTCTCCTTCTTCCATGGCTCGGATATGAGATAATATCTTCAGCTCATCTTCTTCAATTGCGGCCATGAGAAATTTTTCTTTCTAGGGCTTGAGGTTTTCCCCTTCTTTACTAGAGTCACTATAGAATTCTGAATCAGAATCATAGTGAACTTGACATGCACATTCTTCAGATAAACACTCTGAGGTATCAAAATATGAACATTGATGTATATGAGCTTGTAGTTCTTCTTGAGATGAAGAACTGAAAGAATCATATGAAGATTCTTCAATCTAGTGCTGCTGGGCTATTTCTCTAATCACAACATTGGGGCAACGTTCTGTTTTATGTGTGTGAGAATCACATTTCACGCACTGCATTGGTCCTCTGCCTTCCTGCTTGAATTGTTTCCCTTTCTGAACAAAGGCTTCTGATTTCTTGCCTCTATTTCTCTTTGAAGCTTCACCTTCTGGACATCTAGAAGAAGTATGTCCATTCTGTCCACATAGCCAACATGTGAGTTTATTCCATTTTTCTTGTTTTGCAGAATGCAGATGGATATCTGAAAGATTATAGTAATGCGTTCTTGGAACATATTTATAATATCCCTTTTTTCTTTTGGAGGTTTGGCCTCGGGTTTGTTTAGGATATTTCATTTTGTCCTTTGGATAGTTTCTACGATTTTTGTAGAATGTTTCTTTGAATTCTCTTTTTGCTCTTTTCTTCACTTTTCTCCTTTTCACCAAAGGATCATCTGCTGTCAGTCCATACTTACTGCAAATGGACTTCTTATTTGGTAATCTGGAAATTTTTTTTAGAGATTTATTAAGTTTTGAGCTAGTACAGAGACTTACTAGGGTCTTTGTGATGTGAGCATATATCTCTCCCCATGTATAAGACTCAAAAGGTAATTGGAAGATTTCTTGTAATCTGATGTAATCTATAACTCTGGATGGCAGTGCTGCAAGGTAAACTTGTTTCCATAACAAGTTCTTTGAATCTTTGACTTCATAGATCCGCTGCATCCAATCTCTGTGGATGTCTTCAAACTGGGACATTTTATGGCACTTTAAATTCATAAGAATAACTTCATTTTTATCTGCAATTTCTGTTTCGCTACTGCACCAATGTTCTAGGATCATTTATGTCAATGCTCCTATCATATTGCTGGTAGTAGTGCCATCAGGATTATGTATGACATCTCCATTTTCATCTTTCAGTACTTCTTCTTCCATTTTTTCAATTAGCTTTGGATATGACTCTGTCTCCCACCACCTGAGAAGTGTTCCTGTAAAACACTATATGATAGTCCTGCAAGCATCAATTTCACTTTTCCCCCTAAGACACATGAGTTTGTATTCTGTATACATCATATCTATCATTTTTCTGATTTGACCAACACTCATGTTGTTAATGTTCCATTCTCTGTGAGATTTTGGGAAAAATGTATGGGCTTTAGGAAGCTTTCCTTTGCCTTCAATATCAGGTGTTGGATACTTACTAAACCTATGCTCAAGAAGTTCATAGATGGGAACGATCTGTGTATCAGGATCTTTTTGTTCTTTCTTTTCTTCATCATCCTTAAATAAGGATGCAATAGTTATTTTTTCAGTAACCTCACATTCTGATGATGTGGCTACCTCTTTGGGAAATAATGCTGGGAACCTATTGATTGGCTTAATAGGATCCTGAATCTCTATATTTCCTTTGACAAGAAAGGAGTTAGGAACTGGTCTCTCTGTTTTTGACAGATTCATTTTTTCCATTTTGCTTGTTAGACCAAAAATAAGACTTTTAGTTGTATCCAGATTATCAACTAATTTTTCTTCTACTTCTTCTATCTTTGATAAAGATTCTTTAGCATATGAATGAATAACTGAGAATCATACTATACATTATTCAAACATCTATTTACATCATTTATTGATACTTGGACAGTATCAATCTGTTCTCTGACTTCTACTGTTTCAGCTGTATTTATTTTTAGGCCTTTTATTGCAGTGTTTGTCCAATTCAACTGTTCACTGGCCTTTTGGATTTTTCCATCAATTCCTAGTGCATTGTCATCTTTCTGCACAAGTGGGATGGCTTTAGCTGCATTCTGGTTTTCTCCAATAACAATTTCTTTGAATGGAGGAAATGTTGAAGAAGTTTCAACTTTACTTCCACCTAATGCAGTCCAAGCATGTTTATTGGCTGAAGAGGTGGATGATGAACTAGTCAAAACATTTACTGGGGAAACATTAATGATTATTTCTCGTATGCATATGAATGAATGAATAAGAGTCTCGATTGTAATTAGCACAAATCTAAACTTTCCACGTACACAAATGTTTATATAATTCAACATTTGGTCAATTTAAATATGATATTTCGTTGAATAATTAGTAATAAAAAGACAATCCCCCTAAATCAGAGGTGCGTAACCATAGGGATGGGTTATACCAGGGAGCTGAAAGAAAAATAACTTAAATTAAATGTTATTTACTTCCAGTGAACTATAGTTTTTTTAAACAAGTATTATATAGAAGTTATCTGTTATTTAATTTAAATATAGTTACATTAAAGCAAAAATATTGAATTTAAATTATTGTTAAGGTTTGTAATTTAGACTATTTAGATTTCATTGATTCGTAAATTGAGATATTTTGTTATTTTAGAATCTGGTCTATTTATATTTTGTTAACTGGTAAATTAAGATATTTTATTATTTGTAATTTCTCATTATGTAGTGGACAATTTAATCTTACTCAACAACCGTAATAATGTTTTATTAGTCCTTATCATGAAGTATACAATTCTATTTCCATGAATATAGCTGTTTTTTAAAATATATTAGATATTTTATAGCTTAACATATTATTTTGTAAAATT